>SJYA01006269.1:0-40188 GCA_006410615.1 Neotragus moschatus | reverse complement strand
CTGGACTGGTTGGATCTCCTTGCAGTCCAAGAGACTCTCAAGAGTCTTCTCCAAAACCACAGCTCAAAAGCATCAATTGTTCTGCACTCAGCTTTCTTTATAGTCCAACTCTCACAACCGTACATGACCACTGGAAAAACCATAGCCTTGACTAGACAGACCTTTGTTGGCAAAATAATGTCTCTGCTTTTTAATGCTGTCTAAGTTAGTCATAGCTTTCCTTTCAAGGAGCAAATGTCTTTTAATTTCATGGCTGCAGTCACCATCTACAGTGATTTTGGAGCCCAAGAAAATAAAGTCTGTCACTGTTTCCATTGTTTCCCCATCTATTTGCCATGAAGTGATGGGACCAGATGCCATGATATTAGTTTTCTAAATGTTGAGCTTTAAGCCAACTTTTTCACTCTCCTCTTTCATTTTCATCAAGAGGCTCTTCAGTTCTTCTTCACTTTCTGCCATAAGGGTGATGTCATCTGCATATCTGAGGTTATTGATATTTCTCCTGACAGTCTTGATTCCAGCTTGTACTTCATCCAGCCCAGCATTTTGCCTGATGTACTCTGCATAGAAGTTAAAGCAGGTGACAATATACAGTCTTGATGTATTCCTTTCCCAATTTGGAACCAGTCTGTTGTTCCGTGCTTTATTTTGGGCTTTCCTGGTGGCTCAGAGGTTAAAACATCTGCCTGCAATGCAGGAGACCTANGCATTTTGCCTGATGTACTCTGCATAGAAGTTAAAGCAGGTGACAATATACAGTCTTGATGTATTCCTTTCCCAATTTGGAACCAGTCTGTTGTTCCGTGCTTTATTTTGGGCTTTCCTGGTGGCTCAGAGGTTAAAACATCTGCCTGCAATGCAGGAGACCTAGGTTCCATCCCTGGGTCAGGAAGATCCCCTGGAGAAGGAAATGGCAACCCACTCCAATATTCTTGCCTGGAGAATCCCATGGATAGAGGAGCCTGGTGGGCTACAGTCTATGGGGTCACAAAGAGTTGGACACGACTGAGCGACTTTATTTTCGTTGGACACGACTGATGCTTTATTTTAGTGCTTTCAAATGAATGGACAGAAGAAAGCTCAGCTCATCAACAGTCACAGAATGCCATGGAGCCCTTAGTAAGTCCAGTAATTTGATACTGATAAAATGATGTCAACTTTTCCTCTTCCAGTTTAGGGAACACCTCCTCCTCATCCCCCAGGAGATTTGGCACACTGATAAGTATTTGGACTCTCAGGGTCAAGACTCTTGATATGTTATCTTAATATATCAGAGAGCCAGTAAGGCAATGGAGAATTTCTACTGTACCCCATCTTGCCCCAGGGAATCTATACAACAAAAACATGGATATTTCTTTAAGTCACAGGCTATTCTATTCTTTAGAAAAGCAGTGGTCCAGTTGTGGGGCCCACTTTCCTTGTGTCAGACCTGCCTCACCTGATTCAGTTTCCATTCTGAGCAGTTTGAAGTCCTTCTTTGGGCAATTTGAGTGGAGATAATGATTCCGATTGGTTTCCTTTGAGTTTCTGGGAGCACTACATAAAGTGGATCGTTGTTGGTTCAGAAAGCCATAATATAACTCCCGTGAACTCTGGTAGGATGAGTCATACCCATTCATTTATTCCACAAGTGTTTGTTGAGCATGGTCTATACAGCAGGTTGTGTTCTAATGACTGAGACACAGCAGTGAGCCCTCAAGGGGCTGCTGGTCACATAGGAAACAATAGACGTAGACCAGTGAACAAATACGTATGTAACATGCTCGGAGGTGATGAATGCTAGAAGCATTACAAAGATTAAGCGTGAGAGAGAGGAACGGAGTGGTAGTGCTTTCATATTACTTTGGTAGGGAAGCAGTCCCTTGCCCCAACCATTTTGGCACCAGGGACTGGTATTGTGGAATACAATTCTTTCATGGCTGGGGGGGATGGTTTCAGGATAATTCTCATAAGGAGCACTTGGCCTCCCTCTCTCGTGTGTGTAGTTCACAGTAGGTCTCTTGCTTCTATGAGAATCTAATGCCGCCACTGATCTAACAGGAGGCGGACGTCAGGCGGTAATGCCAGTGATCTGCAGAGGCTGCGAATACAGATGAAGCTTCACTGGCTCACCCTCTGCTCCCATCCTGCTGTGTGGCCAGGTTCCTAACAGGCCAGAAACTGCTATTGGTCTGTGGCTGGGGCTTAGGGACGGACCCGTGGTGCAGATATTTTCAGAGAGCAGATGCCTGAAGGAAGTAAGCCACAGAGATGTACAGGGGAAGGGCAGTTCAGCAGGGGTAGTGTAAAATGCCCAGGTATGCAAGGAATTCAGTGTGGCTGGAGCCAGGATGCAAGAAGGGTGAATGAGGAGCTCAGGGAAGAGATTCAGTGCAATGTCATGAAGGTAAAGATATAAGATTTTTCTCTAAGGGCAGTGGGGAGTCATGGAGGGTGTTGAACCAGAGGAAGTGATGACATTGGATTTCTGTTATAAAAGAACTAGGCTTGGAAAGTTGGTATCAAGAGTAGAGGCGGACATAGAAGCTAGTTCCCCACCATCCCACTCTTCCTTTCTTTGTCCTGGAATAAGAAACTAAGATGCAGTTGTTTCTACCCTCTTCCGCTCACTCAGGCAATTTTTAGGCATCAGTCTACCTAAATGGGCAGAAGAATGTCCATTTAGTTGTTCAGTTCATTCTGTGTGCTTTGGGAATAGCTCAGGTGTTAGAACCAATTTGTGACCGTCTTGTGTTTTCCCCATCAGTTAAATCTCTGCAAGTCCACTTTGCTAACAAAATAAATAAATAGATAAATAAATGGGTGGAGGCCTTCAGACTGCTTATGAAGCTCTCCCAGTGATCCAGGGGAGACATGATTATTTTGAAGCTGGAGCGTATTTTGCTGATTGATCTGATAAAGCGTGTAAGAAGAAGGCGGGATCAGGGATGAGTCTAGATGTAGGCTTTAGGGATTATCTTAGTCTGCTTGGGTAGCTATAATAGAATTCCATAGACTGGGTAGCTTATAAAGCACAGTAATTTGTCTCTTTTAGTTCTAGAGTCTGAAAGTCCAAAATCAAGATGCTGGCAGATGTGGTGTGTGGTGAGGTCCTGCTTTCTAGGTGGTTACCTTTGTGATGTGTCCTCTTTTGGTGGAAGTGGAGTGGGAGCGCTCCAGGGTCTTGTCTCTAATAAGTCTAATTCTAGTCGTGGGGATACTAACTGTCATGACCTAATCACCTCTTCAAGGCCCTGCCTCCACATACTGTCACGTTGGTGATTTGGTTTCAACATGTCAATTTTCATGGGGACACAAGCATCCAGACTATAGCAACAGTTTAAAAGAAAAGATACACCCTCTACTAAGACAGGGAGGCTTACAGGAGGACAGGCTATGCAGTAAAGAGCCAAGTGTTAGGTTTAGACATAATAATTCCTGGACCTGAGCAAGTGGAGCCCCTGCCTTGGGCCTCATGCCTCCGTGGGCCACTGCCTTGGCATAACTTCTGCAGAAATGCCTAAGCCCCACTCCATTGTTTTCATTTTTCACAGTTTATTTCATTGCCTTTATATTTTGAGTGTCCCAAATGATGCAGTTTCTGAAAATCATGACGGATCTGAGGTCTCAAAGCTTTTCCATTTCATTACCTAGAGTAGCATTGAGAGTAATCAGCATCCTCCGAGAATAATGACAAAATAAGTAATTGAGTCACTTTAAAGCATTGTGAAGTCTCTTTTGCACACGGGCATGGGTCCACTTGAACCTTATGCTGAGGTGTGAATGTCTAACCATTCATCTCCAGGCTGATTCCACAAAAAGATCTACATTGTAAAGATGTAGATCTCCTGTAACCCCAAACCACTCTAAAGAATTGCAATGAAGTTACCTGGGGTGAAAGAAGAAATTAAAATCTAGCTTATGAAGAACGTGAGAGTTTTTTGGGTACTCTTGCCTCTGAGCATGCAGTGCCATAATCAGAATTATTCATGTATTTAATTTGCCTTTTAAGTTCATAGTTTTTCCTTGAAAACATTTCCAAGTAAATAGCTGTGACGGTTGTGCTTGTTTGTGGCACCACGATGCCAGGTTTTTGAACATGAGCTCTCATTGACCCTCATGATGAAGTGAGTGCCCCTCTGTTGCCTCTTAAAGGTTCAAACTGAAGTTGATGTTGCCAAGTGGAACAGGATGGGTGGAGCTGGTGGTTTCAGCACTGGAGGTGGAGGAAATTGTTGGCAGGCTCCAGAAAGGGATAATGTCTCCAAAGTGTTTGGAGCTCCTTGCTGAAAAGACCTTGAATGATTTCCATGTATTATTTGGATTGTATAAGGTAATCTGCTCTGCTATCAACAATGAGTTGTTTCATTGCACATCTCAAGGAAAGTAGGACCATTTCAAAATGATAAATGGAATTATTTTAATCCATCCTGTCTTTCAAAGTATTAGAAAATACTTTCCACCTAAATAGGAAGGAAATTTAAAAAAGAGGGGATAAATATGTGTATATGTGTGTGTGTGTATAGCTGATTCACTTTGCTGGACAGTAGAAACTAACACACCATTATAAAGCAACTATACTCCAATAAAATTAGTAATAAAAGATACTTTTCGTGTCGTCAAGTTAGCCTTAAGAAGGCAAGTGATAAACATGGGTCAGGTGTTAACCCTTAACGAAGCACTCTGTGAAATGCTTTATATTCATATCCTCACTTAATTTTCAAAGAACAAAAGGCCAAATGCCACTGGGTGCAGAGAAGACTTCCCACTTTAAAGAGAGGAACATGTCTTAAGAGGAGCAACTCAGTGATTTCCTCAGGTCTGAGCATCGGCACAGGGTAGAGCCAGGTGGTTGCCTCCAGGATTTTTTGCCACCATGCCAGCTGGCTTCTTACACCTTCGTTTGTAAGGGACTTCTAAGATTTGCTTCCGAGGTGGTGTTAGAAACAAAGCTGCTGGAGTACCTAGGGCTTTATTTCAAGAACGTTATCACTAGAGTAACACTTCTTAAAGCTAATTTCCATCTCCGAGTGGACATTCTTTTCTTTGATCAAGTTCCATCTGGTATAGGGTCTTGCACATACTGTGTCCAGTCAAAATTAATGATGAATCAATGAACAAAAAAAGATTGTCTGTACCTTCTAAGAGTCTAATGGCTACTACAGGTACAGCACTCCCCTTGGCTCTGCCACGACTCTGTATAGCTAGCATGCTCTCCATTTTACAGATCAGTCAATGAATTATTTAGTGGTGAGAGGAACATTGCTACTGCACCAGGGATGGCAAATAGATTTTTTTTGTCTTGGGTGCTGGGTTCAATCATTGATAACAATGAGTGCCTGGAGCTGGATTGTGATACCTGCCTGGGTAGTAGCGTCTAACTGATGGTCTTTACCAGGATCCGAGATACTGGAGGAGATTGCTGTATTGTGAAGCTCGGAGCCCATAGCTGGACTCACTGTGAGAACCTGCCAGGTCTGATTACTCTTGCCCACCCTGACTCTGAAATGGAGGAGAGATCATACTCATGCCTGACATTTTAAGCCAATACAGTGTCATGCAGAGCTGGGTTTTCTGTGGTATTCGTCAGACTATATGACGCTTTGAGTTCTGCACTGAGAATTCATCAATCATCTTTATTTTGTTTTGTTTGCTTTTGGATGGCTGCATTAAAAAAAAAACCACCACCAACATCTTCTGAATAACTTTTATAATTGAGTAGCCTTTCATACTGTTGGAATTGTGATTAACTCTTCATCGATGCCGTGGGTCTACGTGATGATCTGAAGAATGTCCAAATAGTTCTGATCCTTTGAAATATATTATGCCAGATGGCAGGAGCTTTCTTACAGCCCTGGGAAAATTCTATAAATGTCTAATCTTGTTTGTCCCAAACAAGTAGATTATTTATTTTCTCCTTTTCCATCAGGTATAGAAAAGAATCCATTCTTCCGATCAATGGCGACATGCATATTTCTGAGAAAGTGATTCTGTTTTTGCAGAGATACCTCTATTGGCATGTTTCAGGTTGAGTTTGGTAGGCCTCTGTCAACCTTCAGAATCTTAACATCTTTCTGGTTTTGATAGATGCTGTACTTGTGATTAAAGAGGGTTTATCAGAGAGCAGAAAAGTTGTCAGGGGCTAGAGGGTGGGGGAACTAAGAAGATGTTGGTAGAGAGTACATACTTTCAGTTATAAGATGAATAGAGTCTGAAGATCTAATGTTCAATGTATGACATGGTGACTGTAGTTGGTGACATTGTATTGTGTAATAGGAATTTGCTCAGAGGGTAGAACTTAAATATTCTTACCAAAAAAGGGAGCAAACATGAAATGATGGATGTTTTATTTAACTTGATGGAAGAAATCCTTCCTCAATGTGTAAGTACAGCAGTCATCACAGTTTAAACTTTAATGTCTGAAAATATTGTCAGTTAAACCTCAGTAAAGCTGAAGAAATAAGTGGGTTTGTGATGGAGTCATCACTTCTGTGTCTTTTTTTATTTAGGTACTTGAGGATGGCAATAATCTCTGCCATTTCTCCAGTTCTCCCAAAATGCTTTTTTCTTTTCTTTTCTTTCCTTTCCATTTTCCTTTTCTTCTCTATTTCTTCCCTTCCCCCTAGCTTTCCCTTCTTCCTTTCTCCCTCCCTTTCATCCTGTCTTGGCTGAACAGGAGGAATGAATAATTTCAGAGGTTTCCACTTGCCCTTTTGATAGGATGAAAGCAAACCCCATCATAGGTCGTTACACTATAGAACGAGGAATGAATGTATGATTCGGGATGTTCCACCTATCAGCTGCATCTGTCCTAACTATATGTTGAGGGACTGAAAACGACCATGGGGACACAGGGGCCCAGGGCTCCTTTTGTTATGTTGTCCCTCTGCTCCACATTCTAACAAGGGGCATAATGACATTTTGGGTCCCAAGTATCAGTGTCAACTTGTACCTTAAGTCCAGGAAACTGAAATGTTTTGTCTCCCCTTCTCATAGTGTGGTGGTTTGGTTACTAAGTTGTGTTCGACTCTTTGTGACCCCATGGATTCTTGTCCACCAGGCTCCTCTGTCCATAAGATTGTCTAGGCAAGAATACAGGAGTGGGTTGCCATTCCCTTTTCCAGTGGATCTTGCTCACCCAGGGGTCAAACCTGGGCCTCCTGCATTGCAGACAGATTCTTTACCAACTGAGCCACTAGGGGAGAAGCAGTGCACATTTACTTAAATAAGTGACTGTAGTCCCTTTGGGAAGCATCAGTGGCTGTAGTAGTACAGGATCTGGAAATCTGGATTTTTCTTCAGGCAGTTGGTTTTGGGTCTGAAAATTGGCCCAGATATGGCAACTAGGCAAAGGGATTTCTATGGAGGCAGCTAACGTAAGCTAATAGGTCAACTACATCCTCCGTATGTTTCAGACATGTAGATAAACCTGCTTGGACCTGAGGACATTTTCAGGTCCAGAAAATGTCTTCAGAAAATGGTATCCTGGAGGCCTGTATTCAGTGCATCGTAACAGGACTCCAGCAGTCTTCCTCATCTCTGTTCACTAGATGCCAGCAGTGCCTGGGGATTCTGACAGTCAGACATGTTTCCAGACATTGCCCTTGCAGGGCAGAACCCCCACTGAAAATCAGCACTTTTTTTTTTTTTTAAGTTTAAATTTTTTTTTAGTTTGTTTTGCTTTACAATACTGTATTCATTTTGCTATACATGAACATGAATCAGCCACGAGTGTACATGAGCTCCCAATCCCGACCGCCCCCTCCCTTCCTCCCCTCACCATCCCTCCGGATCATCTCCGTGCATCAGTCCCAAGCCTCCTGCATCGAACCTAGACTGGCGATTCGTTTCACTTATGATATCATACATGTTACAATGCCATATTCCCAAATCCTCCCACCCTCTCCCTCTCCCACAGAGTCCAAAAGGCTGTTCTACACATCTGTGTCTCTCTTGCTGTCTCGCGTACAGGTTTAACACTACCATCTTTCTAAATTCCATATATATGTGTTAGTATACTGTATTGGTGTTTTTCTTTCTGGCTTACTTCACTCTGTATAATCTGCTCCAGTTCCATCCACCTCATTAGAACTGATNTTTCACTTATGATATCATACATGTTACAATGCCATATTCCCAAATCCTCCCACCCTCTCCCTCTCCCACAGAGTCCAAAAGGCTGTTCTACACATCTGTGTCTCTCTTGCTGTCTCGCGTACAGGTTTAACACTACCATCTTTCTAAATTCCATATATATGTGTTAGTATACTGTATTGGTGTTTTTCTTTCTGGCTTACTTCACTCTGTATAATCTGCTCCAGTTCCATCCACCTCATTAGAACTGATTCAAATGTATTCTTTTTGATGGCTGAGTAATACTCCATTGTGTATATGTACCACAGCTTTCTTATCCATTCATCTGCTGATGGACATCTAGGTTGCTTCCATGTCCTGGCTATTATAAATAGTGCTGTGATGAACATTGGGGTACACGTGTCTCTTTCAATTCTAGTTTCCTCAGTGTGTATGTCCAGCAGTGGGATTGCTGGGTCATAAGGCAGCTCTTAAAAAATTGAAAAGCAGCGCATCTTTTAATAATCTTTAATCATTGCTGCAGGCTTCCATGGAGGGTTCACGTCTCAGCTATCTCCATGGACGAGAACCTACTGAAAATAACCAGCAGATAACCAGCATAGTAGCTCCCAAATCCCATTTTAGAGACTGCTTCCCCAGCTTGTTTCTGGTACCAGTTTCTGTAGGTCTGGTTCTTAGGAAATAGAGTCTGATGAAGTTGTGTGTGCGGGAAGTTGTGCCCTGGATTCTGTACCTGTGGGGAAGCCAGGGAAGTAGGACCAATAGAGGGAGGCCCGACTCCCTTCCACAGGCATTTGCTAGGCTGAGCTGTCCTCCTTAAAATGAAGGGACTGGTCTTTTATGTCCCTCATCGACCCCTCAGGGGATGGTCTTGGGGGGTGGACACCGCTGCAGGTAAGGTAGCTTTCTTTAGTTGAGGGCAGCTCCCGAGAAAGGGCCCAGTGACATGTCATTGACTGCTAGAACCTGTGGGCTTCCCCCGTGGCTCAGCAGGAAAAGAATCTGCCTGCAGTGCTGGAGACAGAGGAGACAGATAGAACACAAGTTCGATCCCTGGGTTGGGAAGTTCTGGAGAAGGAAGCAGCAATCCACTCCAGTATTCTTGCCTGAAAAATCCTATGAACAGAGGAGCCTGGCAGGCTATAGTCCAAAGAGTCACAAAGCGTCTAGCTTGTGGGAATGCCTCAGTCCTGAAAAGGGTATCTGAACAGCACACAGAACATCCCTTAATAATAGAAATAAAAATTTCATAAAATAGGTAAGTAATGAGAATGTACTGTATCACTCAGTACTCTGTGGGGACCTAAATGGGAAGGAAATCCCCAGAGGAGATATGTGTATACGTACAGCTGATTCTCTTTGCTCTACAGTAGAAACGAACACAACACTAACATATAACAGCTATATTTCAATTAAAAAATAATTAAAAAATAAAAATGTCCAAAGCTACAGACTTTGCCTAACTTCACGATCGCATGGTAGTTTCATCCATTTCTTTTTCTGCCACCTTGAGCACACAATAGTTTAACAAATATCAGAAACTGTTTATACATCATGAGGGCTGAGACTGCACAATTTACCAATTAGATCGTCTATTTTGGTGTTAGTGCATTTAACCATGCCAGTGCTCATGGATTTCGATTGATTTTTTCCCAATTGGAAAATGCATATTACGTGGGGGAGTGTTTCGATGAAGGGCCTTCATTAAGATCTGAAAACTTTATTCAGAATCTAAATGGATTTTGTAGATGGCTGAACAGTATTTATTTTTTTAACTTAAAAATGGGTAATACTTTTATTTTACTTTTACTTCTCCTCGGAGAAGGCAATGGCAACCCACTCCAGTACTCTTGCCTGGAAAATCCCATGGGCGGAGGAGCCTGGTGGGCTGCACGACCATGGGGTCTCGAAGAGTCGGACACAACTGAGTGACTTCACTTTCACTTTATTTTTTAAAGTGAACTTTTATTGGAGTCAAGTTGCTTCACAATGTTGTTAGTTTCTACTAAAAAAAAATCAGACATACATATACATATATCTCTCCCCTTTTGACTCCCTTAAAATAGTTAACTAATGAGAACATACTGTGTAGCCCAGGGAGCTCTACTTAATGCCCTGTGAATAGTATTACTGAACTTAACGAAGATCATCATAAAGCTGGAAACTCATGCTGTATCCATGACATGATTTCTGGTTTGTTATTGTTACATAACCAACATAGTATAAGTGAAGTTATGTAAAGTAATGTAATTGCTTTTTGTCAGTAATAACAATCCAAATTTAAATAACTACTTAGAACAATGAGTTGTGTCTTCTTAAATAAATAATAAGCTAAGCTTCCCCAGCAGAAGTGCTACTATACCACTTGGGAGTATAAACTCTAAAACTCTTGACAAAATCATATATCCCAATAGTTTTTTATAAACTTTGTGGTTATAAGGTCAAGCTGCTTGTATAACTAGCTTAATATATTTAGTGCATTTTTAAACTCCTGTTTTCAGAAGTTTATTCAAAATATTTTCATGATAAAGCTTGGTATATTATATGACATATTACATTTTATTCCCTGAGATTCAGACTTTCTAAACATATATATATATATATTTTCCATCAATTTGACTGCTTTTGTGTTTGCAAAAAGCAAATAATCTTAATGGTTTCATGAAAGTTTTATTTTATTTTATTAGTGAAGACATTGAGGAAAAGGAAACTTTTTATACTTACAGTATTTCAGTTCAGTTTTTTTTTAAAATTTTCTAATTAACACTTCTATTACTATCCTAAACTTCAGTGATACTGATAATAGTGATGAAAAATCTATAGATTATAATGGCAAATTTTCCATACTTTATTTTCGTCTGATTCTTTTAACTTAAAAAGATATTTATTTTTAATTGGAGGATAACTGCTTTACAGTACTGTGTTCATTTCTGCCCCACGTCAGCATGGACCAGCCGTAGTATACGTATGTCCCCTCCCTCTTGACGCCCCCTCACCTCCTCGTCCGTCCCACCCTCTAGGTTGCCACAGTGCCCTGGGTTTGAGCTCTGCAGCACACAGCGAAGTCCCCCGGCTGTTCATTCTACACATGTAATGTTACGTTTCCGTGCCGCTTTCTCCGTCCGTCCACCCTCTCCTTCCCCGACTGTGTCCACAAGCCTGTGCACTGTGTCTGTGTTTCCGTTGCTGTCCTGCAAGTGCAAACGACTTTTGATGTCAGAATACAAAGGCCCAGGCTACTTGCCTCAGTTCAGGACAGTTCTACAGGGGGATGGAGGCCTTCGTGGCATCTGCATGGCTGTTTAGTTTCTCTCTTTGCTACCTGCTTTTTCCACCGCCCTTCTCCCAGCATCCAAGGGGTGATGATTCTAAAATGCCCGCCAGTTAACTTCTTGTGTATACAAACCTATGCTTCCTAGACTGTTTCTGGGAGAACCAACCTCAGAGAGTGAGACTCTAAGACGTTGATTATGACTTACTTGTTATAGAACTGAATCATTGTTTTTAGGTAAGTTATTTAACTTAACTTGAACTTTTAAAAGTTAATTTACTTATTTTAAAAGAAAAAAAAAACATTAGACACCTAACAGCAAAAAACAAAATTACATAAAGCAAAAATCAAAAGAAATATGAGGGAAAAGAAAAATATATAATCATTAATCACAGTGAGACATACTAACATATCTCTGAGAATATTTTATCAAGTGCAGAAAAAATAAGAATAAGAACATCTTGAAGGATGTCATTAATAATTTAAATATAATAGATTTATATTTAATTGCTTTATATTAAGCTTATATCCTGGAGCTTCCCAGTGGTGCTAGTGGTAAAGAACGCACCTGCCAATGCAGGAGACAAAAGAGAAGCAAGTTCGATCCCTGGGTCTGGAAGATTCCCTGGAGGAGGGCATGGGAACCCACTCCAGTATTCTTGCCTGGAGAATCCCATGGACAGAGGAGCCTGGTGGGCTATGGTCCATAGGGTGGCAAAGAGTCAGACATGACTGAAGCGGCTTTGCCTGCACGCACGCAATCTTACGTCTTACACAAATGTATTTAAAATTTTATATCTCATAAATTGTTATTAGGTATCCGTGGGACATTTACAAAAACTGACAAAAAGGTAAACATTACTCAGTTTTAAAAAGTGGAATTCTTTTTTGTGTGATTCAGCACATATATTATTTTTGAAATTATTTTCCATTATACATTATTGCAAGAGATTGATTATAGTTCCCTTTGCTATACAGTAACTTTGTTGCTTGTTGCATATCTTTTTTTAATTAAAAAATCTAGCATTCTATTCATTGCTGTGTCAAACAAGTGGAATCAAAATATAAATGTCTTAGGCAAAAATTCATGTTTTTGAAATATACATATTAATATATATGTATACAAAAACTTTTCGACTATGCTTGATAAAAGCTTGAGAAAGAAGATCAACAAAAATGAAGAGATGGAGAAATTGGAAAGCATAAACTAAATGAAATGGGAGCACTAAATATGAAATAGGAATGTCAAACAAACTTGATAAAAGTAAAAAGATCCTCATATAGTCCAGTTGTTTTTAAACATGACTGCTCATTAGAAACATATAACTAGAGCTCTGGAGAAAAATAAGCAATTCCTTGGCATTTTTATTTTTCAAAAACTTCCAAGATAACTCTGATATGCATCTGGATTTTAAAGAGTGATTACAGCTTTTTCTATTAAATGGTAGTTTGATGGTATAGAATTCCATTATTTTTCTGTTGACCAATCATGATACAATGGTATTAAGTGAGTAATAGTTACACAGTCACAGTAGTAAAAGATGTTTATCAGTTTTCACAATCAATAGCCAGACAAAAAATAAAAGATAATTACAGTTTCAAGCAATAATAGGAACATGATTCAGTCAGTTCAGTTCAGTCTCTCAGTGGTGTCCGACTCTTTGTGACCCCATGGACTGGAACATGCCAGGCCTCCCTATCCATCACCAACTCCCGGAGTTTACTCACACTCATGTCCATTGAGTCAGTGATGCCATCCAACCATCTCATCCTCTGTTGTCCCCTTCTCTTCCTGTCCTCAATCTTTCCCAGCATCAGGGTCTTTTCAGATGAGCCAGTTCTTCTCATCAGGTGGCCAAAGTACTGGAGTTTTAGCTTCAGCATCAGTCCTTCCAATGAACCTTTAGGAACCGTCTCCTTTAGAATGGGCTGATTGGATCTCCTTGCAGTCCAGGGGATTCTCAAGAGTCTTCTCCAACATCACAGTTGAAAAACATCAGTTCTTCAGTGCTCAGCTTTCTTTACAGTCCAACTCCCACATCCATAATTGATGTGATCCATACATGATCCATATATGACATGATCCAATCATGACGGGAACATGATTAACCTAACAGTATAAAATAATTACATACAATTGGGGGGGTCAAACAGAACGATGTGGTAAAGTGGATGTGCATACATGCATGTGTTTTCATCTGTTCAGCCAATGGATATCTTTTGGTTGGTGCATTTAATCCATTTACATTTAAGGTAATTAGTGATATGTATGTTTCTATTACTGTTTTCTTAATTATTTCTTTCTCCAGGGGATCTTCCCAACCCAGGATCAAACCCAGGCCTCCCACATTGCAGGCAGATTCTTTACCAACTGAACCACAAGGGAAACCCAAGAATACTGGAGTGGGTAGCCTATCCCTTCTTCAGCAGATCTTCCCAAACCAGGAATCGAAATGTGGTCTCCTGCATTGCAGGCAGATTCTTTACCAACTGAACTCTGAGGGAAGCTCTATTAACCGTTTTCTTAATTAAGTTTAGTTTCTGTAGGTAGGTCTTTTCCTTCTCTTGTTTCCTGTTTAAAGAAGTTCCTTTAGGATTTATTGTAAAGGTGGTTTGGTAGTGCTGAATTCTCTTAACTTTTGCTTGTCTGGAAAGCTTTTGATTTCTCCATCAGATCTGAAGGAGAATCTTGCTGGGTAGAGTATTCTTGGTTGTGGGTTCTTCCTTTTCATCTCTTTAAATATATCATGCCATTCCCTTTTGGCTTTGTTGAGTTTTGGTTAGGATATCAGCCGATAGCCTGATGGGAATTCCCTGTATGTTACTTGTCATTTTTCCCTTGTTGCTTTTAATAGTTTATCTCTGTCTTCATTTTTTTTTTCAGTTGACTATGTGTCTTGGTGTGTTCCTCCTTGGGCTTATCCTGCATGGAACTCTCTGTGCTTCCTGGACTTGGTTGATTATCTCCTTTCCCATATTAGGGAAATTTTCAGCTGTTAACTCTTCAAGTATTTTCTCAGGCCCTTTCCCTCTCTCTCCTTCTAGGACCCTATAATGCAACTGTTCTTGCATTTAATGTTTTTGCAGATGTCTCTGGCTGTCTTCATTTCTTTTCATTCTTTTTTCTATATGCTGTTCTGCAGCAGTGATTTCCACCATTCTGCCCTCCAGAGTATTTATCCATTCTTCTGCCTCAGTTATTCTGCTATGGATTCCTTCTAGTGTATTATTTATCTCTATTTGTTTGCTCTTTAGTTTTTCTAGGTTTTTGGTCAACATTTCTTTCATCTTCTCAATCTTTGCCTCCATTCTTTTTCTGAGATCCCGAATCATCCTCACTATCATTATTCTGAATTCTTTTTCTGGAAAGTTGCCTATCTCTACTTGATTTAGTTATTTTTATGTTTTTTTTTTTTTCCTTCTATACTGTTCATGGGGCTCTCGAGGCAAGAATGTTGAAGTGGTTTGCCATTCCCTTCTCCAGTGGACCACATTTTGTCACAACTCTTCACCATGACCCATCTGTCTTGGGTGGCCCTACATGGCATGGCTTATAGTTTCATTGAGTTATACAAGGTCTTGATTCTTGTGATCAGTTTGGTTAGTTTTCTGTGGCTGTGGTTTTCTTTCTATCTGCCTTCTGATGGATGAGGGTAAGAGGGCTTGTGCAAACTTCCTTATGGGAGGAACTGGCTGTGGGGGAAACAGAGCCTTGCTCTAGTGAGCAAGGCCATGCTCAGTAAATCTTTAATACAGTTTTCTGCTGATGGGTCAGGCTGTATTCCCCTCTGTAGTTTGGCCTGAGGCCAAACTATAGTAGGGTTAATGGTGGTAATGGAAACTTCCTTTAAAATGACTTATGCCAGCATGTCAAAGCTCCCAGGTCTGTTGCACCCAGAGCCCCTGACCCCACAGCAGGCCACTGTCTACCCACGCCTCTGCTGGAGACTCCCAGACATGTATAGGCAAGCCTGGCTCTGTCTCTTGTGGGGTCACTGCTCCTTTCCCCTGGGTCCTCGTGCACACAGGTTTTGTTTGCATCCTCTGAACATCGCTGGTGGGTCTGAGATTTGATTTTAAATGCTATTGTGTCCCTCCTGCTGTCTTCTTGGGGCTTCTCCTTATAGCTACAAATGTGTTCATTCACTCACTTGTGTCTGACATTACATTACTTTGCCAACAGAGGCCCATATAGTCAAAGCTATGGTTTTTCCAGTAGTCATGTATGGATGTGAGAGTTGGACTGTAAAGAAGGCTGAGCACTGAAGAATTGATGCTTTTGAACTGTGGTGTTGGAGAAGACTCTTGAGAGTCCCTTGGCTTGCAAGGAGTTCAAACCAGTCAATCCTAAAGGAAATCAATCCTGAATATTCATTGGAAGGACTGATGCTGTTCAAACCAGTCAATCCTAAAGGAAATCAATCCTGAATATTCATTGGAAGGACTGATGCTGAAGCTGAAGCTCCAGTACGTTGGCCACCTGATGTGAAGAGCTGACTCATTGGAAAAGACTCTGATTCTGGGAAAGACTGAAGGCAGGAGAAGGGGAATGACAAAGGATGAGATGGTTGGATGGCATCACCCACTCAATGGACATGAGTTTGACCAAGGTCTGGGAGACGGTGAATGACAGGGAAGCCTGGTGTGCTGCAGTCCATGGGGTTGTAAAGATTTGGACATGCCTGAGCAACTAAACAACAACTGGGGATTTATCTTGTCTTTTCAACTGGGATGTAACTTCATGTTTTTTCATCCTGATTAACTTTCTTTAATGTGGTTTTTGTTTTAGTCACTGTGGTATTGTGGCTCCTCTTGCTTATTCTGTCTGCCCTCTGATAGAGGAGGCTGAGAGGCTTGTGTAAGTTTCCTGATGGGAAAGACTGATGGGGGAAAAAACTGGGTCTTGGTCTGGTGGGCAGGGCCATGCTCAGTAAAGCTTTAATCTGCTGGCAGATGGGGTTGTACTCCCTCCCTTGTAGTTTTTTGGCCTGAGAGGACTCAGCCCTTGGGCCTGTGGGCTCTATAGGTGGGCTAATGGTGACCCCCAAGAGGATTAAGGGACCTTCCAAGACTACTACTGCCCATCTCCCAGTCCCTGAGCCCTGTCAACCCTCACCTCCACAGCAGACCCTCCAACACTAGCAGGTGGCTTTGGTTCAGTTTCCTGTGGAGTCTTTCCCTTGAGTCTTGGTGCATGCAAGGTTTTGTTTGTGCCCTCGAAAACTGGAGTCTGTTTCCCCAGTATTGTGGAAGTTTTGTGGAAGCGAAATTCCGCTTGCCTTCAAGGTCAGATTCCCTGGGAATTTCCAGTCCCTTTGTTGGGTCCTCAGGCTGGGAAGCTTGACATGGTGTTCTGAACCTTCACAACACTGGGAGAACTTCTTTGAGATTATTGTTCTCCAGTTTGTGGGTCACCCACTCAGTGGGTATGGGATTTGAGTTTATTGTGATTGAGCCCCTCCTACCATCGTGCAGTGGCTTCCTCTTTGTCTTTGGACATGGGGTATCTTTTTTGGTGGGTTCTCCTGTCGGTGGTTGTTCAATAGCTGGTTCTGATTTTGGTGCTCTCGCAGGAGGAGGTGATTGCACGCATCTGTACTCCATCATCTTGAACCGAAAGCCTATTTTGTTGATTCTTAAGTTGCCTTAAAAGCAGGAATAAATATGGTAATATAAGTTTCCATGCTACTCTCTCCACACATCTCACCCTCTCCTCTACTTTTCCGAGGTCCACAAGTCTATTCTCTGTGTATGTTTCTCCACTGCTGCCCTGCAAATAAATTCTTTAGAACCATTTTTCTAGATTCCATGTATATGCATGAGAGTATGGTGTTTATCTTTCTCCTGACTCACGTCACTCTGAATGATAAGTTCTAGGTTTATCCACCACATTGGAACTGACTCAAATGCATTCCTTTTTATAGCTGAGTAATCAGGAAGCAACAGTTAGAACTAGACATGGAACAACAGACTGATTCCAAATAGGAAAAGGAGTACATCNGACAGGGAGGCCTGGCATGCTGCGATTCATGGGGTTGCAAAGAGTCAGACATGACTGAGCGACTGAACTGGACTGAACTGAACATTCCATTGTGTATATGCACCACAACTTCTTTATCCATTCATCTGTCAATGGACATCTAGGTTACTCCCATGTTCTAGCTATTGTAAATTGTGCTACAGTGAACAATGGGATACTTGTGTCTCTTTCAGTTTTGGTTTCCTCAAGGTATATGCCTAGGAGTGGGATTGCTGGGTCATATGGTGCTTTTATTCCTAATTTTTTAAGGAATCTCCATATCATCTTTCATAGTGTCTGTGTCAATTTACATTCCCACCAACAGTGCAAGAGCGTTCCCTTTTCTCCACACCCTCTCCAGCGTTTATTGTTTGCAGACGTTTTGATGATGGCCATTCTGACCGGTATTAGGTGATGTCTCATTGTGGTTTCGATTTGCATTTCTCTAATAATGAGAGATGTTGAGCGTTACCATATGTAAAATAGGTAGGCAATGGGAATTTGGTATGGCTCAGGAAAGTCAAACAGGGGCTCTGTGTCAACCNTATTGTTTGCAGACGTTTTGATGATGGCCATTCTGACCGGTATTAGGTGATGTCTCATTGTGGTTTCGATTTGCATTTCTCTAATAATGAGAGATGTTGAGCGTTACCATATGTAAAATAGGTAGGCAATGGGAATTTGGTATGGCTCAGGAA
Organism: Neotragus moschatus; assembly: GCA_006410615.1. NCBI lineage: Eukaryota > Metazoa > Chordata > Mammalia > Artiodactyla > Bovidae > Neotragus > Neotragus moschatus. Next base: position 22,127 of record SJYA01006269.1, on the reverse strand, counting down.
AGTCAAACAGGGGCTCTGTGTCAACCTAGAGGGGTGAGATGGGGAGGGAGACGGGAGAAAGGTTCAAAGGGAGGGGATATATGTATATCTATGGCTGATTCATGTTGAGGTTGACAGAAAACAGCAAAATTCTGTAAAGCAATTATCCTTCAATAAAAAATAAATGTAATTTTAAAAGGCAGGAATAAATAATGATATTTCTTGAAATAGATAAGGTTAATAGCAGTCACCATTTAAAGAAGCATAACTAGGTATGCAGGGTCTCATCATGTGCTATCAATGCAGGGAAGTTTTTCTCTTTTGAACTTTTAAGTCAATATTAGTACTTCTGTTGGATGGTTAATTAAATACTTGCATTAAAAGCTATTTTAGAATTTGTTTCTTCTTACATGTGCATCATCTTATTTTTATTTCATTTCTATTGTTCTATTACCATCTATGTTTCATAAACTCTTTACACAATCTATCTTAAGGTTCTCTATTTTCAGTTCCCATACACTATTTTATTTAAATTGCAGTTATGTGTTTGTATTAAAGTAACAATTAATGGATGATTATTAAATACATACATATGCATTTATCACCCAAGACATATTTAAAATATAATTTATTTAGCTAAGAAGAAAATTATGTGGCACAGATGTTAAGAGCCTTTTATTTTAATAAATACTTTTGGATGATTTTATATTCTACTACATTTCAATCTGACATATATAACAGATTCCCCTTATATAATATTCTTAAGCTTTTTAGCTGGCTTTTCTTGATTTATCTAAGTATTCATAAAATTTGCATATTTCCAGAGGGAATTCATAGTTAATCATGCTATATATCTACACTGACACTAATACTAATTTTCCATTCTGAGCCAAGAATAAATATTAGTACATGCAGAGGAGTGTTCACACTTTAGATCTAGTTTTTAATATCTGTTGAAAAGTTGGCCAGATGCTGTTGAAAACAATGATCTTCTGCCTGTCCAATTAAAAGGTAAGTGGATACTTTCCTTTGCCGTCCAAGTCAGTGAAGTAAGATGTGTTGTTCATGGAGTTTATCATGGCTTAGTCGTACGTCACAAACCTGTTTTCACTTCAGTTAAGTCGCTTAGTTGTGTCCGACTCTTTGTGACCCCATGGACTGCAGCATGCCAGGTTTCACTGTCCCTCTCCAACTCCTGGAGCCTACTCAAACAGTCGGCGATGCCATCCAACCATCTCCTCCTCTGTCGTCCCCTTCTCCTCCTGCCTTCAATCTTTCCCAGCATCAGGTCTTTTCAAATGAGTCAATGCTTCGCATCAGGTGGCCAGAGTGTTGGAGTTTCAGCTTCAGCATCAGTCCTTCCAAAGAATACTCAGGACTGATTCCTTTAGGATTGACTGGTTGGATCTCCTTGCAAGCCAAGGGACTCTCAAGAGTCTTCTCCAACACCATAGTTCAAAAGCATCAATTCTTTGGCACTCAGCTTTCTTTATAGTCCAACTTTCACATCCATACAAGACTACTGGAAAAACCATAGGTTTAAATAGACAGATTTTTGTTGGCAAAGTAATGTCTCTGCTTTTTAATATGCTGTCTAGGTTGGTCATAGCTTTTCTTCCAAGGAGCAAGCATCTTTTAATTTCATGGCTGCAGTCACCATGTGCAGTGATTTGGAGCCCAAAAAGTAAAATCTCTCACTGTTTCCATTATTTCCCCATCTATTTCCCATGAAATGATGGGACTGGATGCTATGATCTTAGTTTTCTGAATGTTGAGCTTTAAGCCAACTTTTTCACTCTACTTTTTCACTTTCATCAAGAGGCTTTTTAGTTCCTCTTCACTTTCTGCCATAAGGGTGGTGTCATCTGCATTTCTGAAGTTATTGGTATTTCTTCTGGCAATCTTGATTCCAGCTTGTGCTTCATCCAGCCTGGCATTTTGCATGGTGTACTCTGCATATAATTTAAATAAGCAGGGTGACAATATCCAGCCTTAACGTACTCCTTTCCCGATTTGGAACCAGTCTGTTGTTCCATGTCCATTTTTAACTGTTGCTTCTTGACCTGCATACAGATTTCTCAGGAGACAGGTCAGGTGGTCTGGTATTCCCATCNATGGTGTACTCTGCATATAATTTAAATAAGCAGGGTGACAATATCCAGCCTTAACGTACTCCTTTCCCGATTTGGAACCAGTCTGTTGTTCCATGTCCATTTTTAACTGTTGCTTCTTGACCTGCATACAGATTTCTCAGGAGACAGGTCAGGTGGTCTGGTATTCCCATCGCATTAAGAATTTTCCATATTTTTACTTGGCTATAAATAAATTCTTCTTAAATTGTCAGAGATTGCCTTTGAATTGACCTTGGGACATAGATATTCTGAAAGACAGTTTTCAGATATCAGTTTTGTTGATTCAGCCCTTCATTTCAGAACAGCACCCAGAGGGAGAGCCATCTTTAGATTGTTTCAGAGAATCAAGGTTCCTGTGAATATCTACCCCATCAGTGATGATGCTTTATGTGTTTCCAACTATGTTTGGTTAAAAGAGACATTAATATCTAAGAAACAACAAACAGCGGAATGCGGAGACTTGTTACGTTGCTGCAAAATGCACTATGTACATGTTTCACATGAGGTGGCAAAATGAGAGTCTTTTGGGAAGGTGGACATCTGATGCTCTCTAAAAAAATCCAATTTAATTTCAAAAGAAAATCTTGCAATGTCTTGATTCAGACTTTTTATCTCTGTAGCAGAAGCATTTGATTTGGTCATTGTATCAGTTCTCTAGGACAAATGGACTATCAAATAGGTTATCTTCATATGCACAAATACTTTATGTGCACGTAGAACTACTCAAGAAATGAAGTGAGTAGAACATTTAATTTCTGTCTAGAAATTTCTGCTGTGGATGGTGTCATTTTCCCAGGGAAGAAAAAGTAGTGTTTGTAGAGTAAATAATGAATCATATCTGTCACCACCAGGAAGGTTGATTGTTTATATAGAAGCCACCTATATTGAATGCTTGGAATTAAAATATATGTGTGTTATATAGTATATATAAAACATATAAATATAATAACATATTTATACATGTAAGCTCCCTAAAGATTTTGGAGAAATTCCCATGAAAGCATGTCTTCCATTTAATTTTATTTAAGATTGAAAAATGTGAGTTAAAGCAGCCCATTTATGTTCTTCATGAAAGAATGGTTCGTTATTACTTTTTCAAACAAAGCTCAATAGTTGGTGATATATTTAATCTCATCCTAAAGAAAACTAGAACAGGAGCCAGGAAACGTAGTTGGGAACCTTAGAAAGTCATTTAATCTCTCTTTCAGTCTGCCTTCCCCACAGAGTAGCTCCACAGATGAAATGCCGATAGAAAAGTGCTTTGGAATAATAAGGCAGCACATAAATGCTTCAGTTTTTGCCCTATGAAAGTGAACTGTTAGAAATCTAATTCCAGATGTGGGCATACATTCAGTCATGTAACCCTGGCATTTTGAAACCCTTATTCTGGATAATATATCTTTTGTTGTTCACTAGTATCATATACTACTCCACCTTAAACAGGATGCAATGAGCTCAGTTATGGGGCTTTTAATTCCATAAAAGTAAGTTTATACTATAGACCTGTTTAAGGACAGTGGTGCCCAGTTCTGTAGACTAGAGCATAATTCCTTGGAACTTACAAGTCATTCATCAACTCTTATATATTCAGTATATAAGAATAGTGCCATGTTCCCACCACCCCTCTCCCAGAGGGTAGCACACAGACCCTTATTCCCTTAAAATGTAATCTTGTTATGGGCAGAGTTTATTGTGCAGTTGGTTCATTTTTGTATATCCAATAACTCTAATAATGCTGGCTAATAAGTGTTGTATAAATGGAAGGTCAGCTTTGCTTTTCTGAATTTTAGATGTGAATTTATTCACTGATTCATGCATTCAGCAGTGTAATTAAGCACTTAGTATGTGTCCATCCTGAAAGATTATAATAAAAAATGGGAAACAGGCAGATAAATAAGTAATTACAGGCCTCTTTTATAGGACATCTCTATAAAGTGTTATGGGTTCTTAGAAATGAAGTTGTGGTTGACTCTTGAACAAAGGTCTGAACTGTGCAGGTCCACATATATGTGGGCATTTTTGAATAGTGCTACCTGATGGGATGTGCAGTGGGTTGAATCCACAGATACAGAAGCAGGTAGGAGGAACTGTGGATGAAAAGGAATTGTGTGTCTTTGAATGCATGGAGTGGAGGGCTGACATCCTCTAACTCCCACATTGTTTAAGGGTTACTGTTAAGTCACTTCAGTCGTGTCCAAATCTGTGCAATCCCATAGATGGCAGCCCACCAGGCTCCCCTGTCCCTGGGATTCTCCAGGCAAGAACACTGAGTGGGTTGCAATTTCCTTTTCCAGTGCATGAAAGTGAAAAGTGAAAGTGAAGTCACTCAGTTGTGTCCGACTCTTAGCGACCCCATGGACTACAGCCCACCAGGCTCCTCCGTCCATGGGATTTTCCAGGCAAGAGTCCTGGAGTGGGTGCCATTGTTTAAGGGTTAACTGTGCTTAATTCTCCACGGAGGTCACAAAAGTCCTGAGTAGGTAACAAGTTAAATCTTGAATAATGAGTTAAGTGTTTTGATTGAGGACAGTAATTAAGGTCATCAAAGCACTGAGAAATGATTCTTCATGGGTGTCTCACACTTCTACATGTTTTACTAGCTTCCTTTGAAAGTGCTTTTGAAAGCTTTTGAAAGCTTTCTTTGCAAAGTGTTTGTGCAGCAAGTGGCCTTGGGTAATAGTGTGTCTTTTCAGAACTAAGGGCAGACATGTTGAAATGGTCTGGTTCCCCAAGCACAGCTCCAGTAATGCTCAGGGAACCAGTACAAAAAACTGTTGGTGCTGTGGCTGCTGCTATTAAGGTGAATAGTAAAGCGTCTTGTCTTTGACTCAAGAGTTGCATGGCCTCTGCCAGCATCCAGAACACTGGCAGGGCTACTTATTAGCTAGCATGTGTGGTAATACCATCGCCTTTCATGGGTTTTGACAGTTTTGTGGATGAACTGGCATGCTGAGAGAGACATGAGTTTCTGCAAAAGAAAGAATGAAGGTAGTCAGGTGGTTAAAAGAATGAGTGAAATCGTGGCTTCCCAAGTGGCGCCAGTGGTAAAGAATCCACCTGCTAGTTCAGGAGACTCAGGAGATGGAGTTTCAATCCCTGGATCAGAAAGATCCTCTGGAGTTGGAAGTGGCAACCCACTCTAGTATTCTTGCCAGAAAATTCCAAGGACAGAGGAACCTGGCAGGCTACAGTCTATAGGGTCGCAAAGAGTCAGACACGACTGAGTGTATGCACACACCCACACACCCACACCCCACAGGAATTGGTAACGGGCATGTTTCATAGTTGATAGAGCAACAGATGGTCCTCTGCTTTGTTGCTTGTTAAAGATGAGGGACTGGGAAGATGGTTGTTGTCTGGTTTCGGGGAAGTATCAATAGGTTCAAAGATTGACTGATGCCATACTTGTACTGGCTCTTCCCAGAGAAAGGGAACTTCCTTAGGTATCTACTGGTCAGTTTCAAGCCCATCCATTGCAAAAACTAGGACTAAGAAGAGTCCTGGGCGGGCTGAAGGGTCTCTCTCTGTCTACCAGTAGTTACTGGGAGTGTCAAAAGAAGACATTTGGACAACATTATGAGAGGAAGCCAGTGAATAGTACAAGGGGGCTACTGCCCCAGATTATGTATAAGGTGCTGAAAAGCAGCCCACTGGAAAATGAGAAAGGACCCAAAGAATTATAGATGAATTTTAAAGTCAGCCTTGCCACCTTGCAAAACTCTCTTAGGCCTTATACTGTAACTGGATAAAGAGTTAAGAGGTGGTATCTTAACCGTGGAAGCATGTACAAGTTTAGCCCTTGTCAGGCAGAGGGAACAAGCTGATGACTCTGTTGGAAACCAGCACAGCTATGGATACTAAGTGCAGGAGTCAGTTACCAAGGTTAAAATAGATGGCGTCAGAATTGATGATTTTGCTCTCTGGTATAGGGCTTTCTTTGTGTAGGCCTGAGACGTTGCAAGGTCATTGCTTTGAGCCAGTGAACAGCTGCTGTGCTGGTCTTTCCTTCTGCACCCCCTCATCATTGCTGTCCTTCCTCCTTCAGCTGTTTCAGGCAAAAGATGATTGTTGATGCATGAGTAACAGCTATCTGAGTGTTCTAGGGACCAGTAGGGGGAGCGGGGACCTTTACCAAGTCACCATCCTATCCGTCCTGTGCTGGTGGGTGTCCTGATTCAACTGATGGGGTTGAGCAGTATTCCCAGTGTCAAAGGGGAGGTGAAGCAGCCTTGTGGGTGAGGCCTTGCTGCTTCCACGTCTGAATGAATAGTAAAAACTGGAGCATATCGTGATTGTGATTTTCTGTCCCATAAATGCCAGAGGGAACCATTTCAATAGGAAGAGCTACAGGTAGTGAAGCAGAACATACCTTCGGGGGATCCCCAAAATCTCTGACCTCCTGGAGCTCCAAGACTCTGTGACTGGTGATTTGGCAAATTGAAGCTTCTGGCAGAGTCAGGAAGCCTCCTCCTCCTGGCACTTTGGAGGGCTATGTATCCATTACTGCCATGACACAGCCTTCCAGGTATCTTTGGAAAATCAGCTGTCAGCCCGCCATGGAGTCCTTTTTTTTAACTGCATGCTTGACTCAGGGAGATTTCCCTGACTCTCTGGCCCATATTTCCATTTTGGGGATTCAGCTTGGAGGTGGTGGCTAACGAGGTCAGACATTTTCAACAGGCCTCACTAATCAAATGGAAATGGTATATTTGAGAAAGTGGTTGGCCTGTCCCCAGTGCAATCTCAGCTTTACACACGAAAAGTAGTCACTGCCCCCTGTTGTCCATTCCACTGCCTGGAACAAAGCTACCAGCTCAGTGGGGACCTTTCTCTTCACGGTGCTTTTCTTAGCGTGGTTGGATGATGTTTCAGCTGAGCTGAAACCTGATGATGACCACTGGGCTCCTGCGGTTGAGAAACCTCCCAGGCTGCCATGCAGAACTGAAAAGGGCTGTGATCACTCCACTCGTCCAGTGGAACTGGAGGCCTTTCCCGTGTTTTTATTGACTCGTGGGTTGTGGTCATTGGCCTAGCTTATTTGTCTGCCATTTGGGAAGCTGTGGACTGAGATGTTAAAGACACCTTGGGGAGGCGCTATGAATTATGGTGATAAATTATGGCTGCTGATGGGTCATCTGAGGCCCATACTCTGATCAGGCACATCGGAATCACACTGCTGATCAACCCTCCATTGCCTGGATTGCCATCATTGCTGCCTGGATATATTATAGCACTGAACATAGTTAACACTCACTGTCATAAAACAGATACAGAATAAACCACTCCAGGTTTCTGATGCACAGGCCACTGCTGCATAGGATTCATACTGCTGATTGGCTACAGGACCCTCAAGAAGAGTGGGCGTGGCTATTTTTGTATTGTATTGTAGGTTGTTTTTCTCCTATTCCTTGGAGGTCTGGTGAGACTGTTGCTATTGTTTGCTGCTGTTGTTTTTTAGTTGCTAAGTGGTGTGCAACTCTCTTGTGACCTCCTGGGCTATATCTCTTCAGACTCCTCTGTGCATGGCATTTTACAGGCAGGAATACTGGAGTGGGTTGCTCTTTCCTCCTCCAGGGCATCTTCCTGACCCAGGGATATAACTCATGTCTCCTGCATTGGCAGGCAGGTTCTTTACCATTGTGCCTTCCTGGAAGCCACCTGCTGGACTAGCTTTAATTAAATATTTTCATGAGATAAATTGAACTGATTGGGTTCTAGCTCCTGTTCGTTTATCAAAGGGGCAAAACAGAATGGTTTATTAATGTGACAATTTGCCATAAACCAAGATGGTGTAAAAATGAAGAGTGGGTGTTATTGGGAAATAATTCTCCATGGGTGTCTTGAATTTCTGTTTGTCTTATAAGCAGAGGCACGAATACCTTTGTTCCAAACTCTCTTTCCAAGGATTTTTGTAGGCAGAGCAGCTTTCAATGATAGAACTAGTATATCCTTCTGGAGCCAAGGGGGGGTGTCTTTCTCTGGGACAAAAGGCAGGCGAACTCATGGCCAAGCATCATAAACACACGATGTATCCGTTATATGTTTACATACATACACATGATATATCCGAGTTACTGCCCATTACCAAAGTTTCAAGCTCCATGTGCTTGGAGTTCCTTTCCTGTAATGGAACCCGTTGCCTGTGCAAGCGTTACAAGGCCCTCTTTTCTTCCTGGAAATTGGGCTTGGAGAACCACGTAAGTCCTGATTCTCTAACTACTGTGATTGTTAGGAGTGATAATACCTTTTCTCCTTCTCTGACCCAGAGTTCTCGTGTCTTCTACCAGCATCCATGGCAGGCTCAACTTGTTAGCTTGCAAGTAAAGTAAAACTTCGGGCCCTTTTTCTCACCATTAGTAGCTATAAAAGATATACCTCTCAATATTGTAACACAGTTGACATTTATTTCTCTATGATAAAACAATTGCTTCTTATAGAATTTTTTTTCAAGTAGTGATTCAAGTGTAGCTTCCTTTCTTTTCTGTTTCTTTGTCTTTGTCAGATTCCAAGTCTGCCATACTCATCCACATGAAGTTTTCTGGAAGGGAAGGAGCACGGATGCGTGCACATGGGGTATTTTCATGCGCCAAGCCTAAGTGGGCTACATAGCACTCACCTTCATGTTCTGTCTTGTTCAGACGTGATTCTTAAGGGAGAAATGAAGTCCAATCCCGCGCCCGTGAAGAAGAGATATGGGTTTGGTGGAAAATGTCCCCTATGGATAGAAGCTCTTTCCAGCGAAAAGTAACTTCATGTGTACAGTCATGAAAGTGAGCAGGACATGACTCTAGCATGGCTAAAGTCACAGGATGCTTGAAGTAGATTGTGGTAGAAGGTGAAAGTTAGTCATGCATTATCTTTTACCTTAGGTTGATGCTGCTGCTAAGTCGCTTCAGTCATGTCTGACTCTGTGCAACCCCATAGACGGCAGCTCAACAGGCTCCACCGTCCCTGGGATTCTCCAGGCAAGAATACTGGAGTGGGTTGCCATTCCCTTCTCCAATGCATGAAGGTGAAAAGAGAAAGTGAAGTTGCTCGGTTGTGTCTGACTCTTAGCGACCCCATGGATTGCAGCCTACCAGGCTCCTCCACCCATGGGATTTTCCAGGCAAGAGTACTGGAGTGGGGTGCCATTGCCTTCTCCACCTTAGGTTGATAGGTCTCTCCAAATGACTGGTAGATTCTGAAAGATTTTAATTATGGAAAATAAGATTAGGGAGAATCCTTAGGAAGCAATAGACTGAGTGGGAAAGGATGACAATTTAAATAAAGCCAGTGACAAAAGAGACTCACTAATACAATCAACAAGCACTTAGGAAGTACAGACTAAGTGCTGCTGCTAAGTCGCTTCAGTCGTGTTTGACTGTGTGACCCCATAGACGGCAGCCCACCAGGCTCCCCCGTCCCTGGGATTCTCCAGGCAAGAACACTGGAGTAGGCTGCCATTTCCTTCTGCAACGCACGCATGCATGCTAAATTGCTTCAGTCGTGTCCGGCTCTGTGCGACCCCATAGACGGCAGCCCACCAGGCTCCCCCATCCCTGGGATTCTCTAGGCAAGAACACTGGAGTGGGTTGCCATTTCCTTCTCCAATGCATGCATGCATGCTAAGTTGCTTCAGTCATGTCTGATTCTGTGTGACCTCATGGATAGCAGCCCACCAGGCTCCTCTGTCCATGGGATTCTCCAGGCCAGAATACTGGAGTGGGTTGCCATTTCCTTCTCCCAACTAAATGCTAGGTGTTGGATATATGCCAAAATAGAACCAGTAATAAATGTACCAATTAGGGACCCTTTAGATATACATGGTAAGAGACAGGGTAGTGAATAGAGTCCATAGGGTCGCACAGAGTCGACAGGACTGAAGCGACTTAGTACTTAGGCACACACATGCTATTTAAAGGGAAATGTTGTTCTTTGAGCTTATTGAACACATTATAACTTTCTTCTGATTTCTCAGGTATTCAGGAAGAGGGTATACAGATCCATGCCTAGAAGACAATAGTAACAATATTTGGTGGGGAATTGTACTTTAATTTCTTAAGATTGTTTGTTACCTCTGCTACTTACAACAGTGATGCGAGGGAAGGTCCCTTTAATTATACTCAGCATAGTGCTGTCACCTTAAAAAATACCATGTTCATATTCTTTGTTAAATGTTGTTGTTTAGTAAAGAAATATTCTTCATCCCTGTAGGCTGCAAGCTAATTGCTATTGGAAATGAGTTTCAGGAAACAGTCAACAATAATAAGACCACATGGTTTAAGATTGCCTAGTTTTTTATTTTTTTATTTTATTTTATTTTTTCTAAATTTTAGGGCTGGATGTAGTAAGAGAGAGGAGTGAGCTTCTCTTTATTTACTCTGCTTTTCCATGCCCCTCCCTCCTGTACTGTTTGGTTGAAATGATGGCCACTCTGTGAACGAGACCTGACTCCATGATCACCATCCAAAACTGAGCCTAAGGCTGAGAAACTGCACAAGTCCTCACTCAAGCCTCCACCCTCCCAACTGTATCATCACAACCTGCTCAGGAGATGCAGGAATGAGAATTCATTTCCTTTTTGGTTAATTTTTGCTTATTGAACTGCCTGATGTCCTGGACATTGCAGAGGGTGGTATGTAAACTTTGTAACAGAAACCATCTGGGTTCTTTTGCTGAGTTAGTTAGCACAGAATGCTAATAAAATCAAGCAACAGCTATGGATCCTACAAGGGCAAGCAGGGCATGTTCTTCCCTGTTATGGAAACAAACGGAGTCCCACACCCAAAACAGCCACTTAATCTCTGTATGCTTGTCATTGTTACCAGGACGGACACAATAAAATTTGGTCAGCCCAGATAATCATCCCTTATGGAAGGCAAGACAAAAAACAAAAAAGCAAGCAAATGAAAGCTTCAAAGCACAGGTTATACTGATCTGGTTCAATTCTGTTAGCTTGAAGACTCTGATGATTGATTACCGGACCCTAACTGTGCTTAGAGATACCAAGAGGTTATGTTTGTTCCGTCTGGAAAGATATAGCCTATTTCTAATTTTACCTGTAATATAAAGTTGAGAAAGTCTGTTTCTATTTCTCCTATTTTAAACGAGTGTCCTTCTAAACATAGTATGTCCATAATCCTTAGTTTAGGGACAGGTGGGAATATCCAGGGTTGGGTCATCCTGGCGGGGGTGGGGGAGTCTGACCTTCAGGAAGCTGTGTTTAGGTTCTGGTCATGCTGTGTGACACAGAGAAGAAATAAACAACACATCTTCGCCAACACAGGCGAGAAATCTGAATTCACACTTGGCAATGAAGGAAAGGGCAAAAGTCTGTCAATACAAAGATCTGTTATTTTAATGAACTCAAATGATGCTATGTTTATCATCACACACAGAAGTGCTCAACAGATTTGATCTTTAGAGCCTAAGTCATCTTCTTCACAGTTTTATCTTTGAAGTTCATCTTTTGAGTTTTAATCATAGTTAGACTATTGCGCTATGCACAGCCGCTTCAGTTGTGTCGGACTCTTTGCAACCCTATGGACTGTAGCCCGTCAGGCTCCTCTGTCCATGGATTCTCCAGCAAGAATACTGGAGTGGGTTGCCATGCCTTCCTCCATGGGATCTTCTTGATCCAAGGATTGAACCCAAGTCTCCTTCGCCTTCTGCATCCCAGGCAGATTCTGTACTGCTGAGCCACCAGGGATGCCCAATTATACTATGACTGGACTGTAAGAAAAAAAATGACCTCATGTTGTTAATAGCATAAACTTTGTATTTTGCATTACATCATTGTATTGATTTCTTACCTTTATTAATTTTCCATGGTGAGAACTTTATCTTAACAAAGTGGAATTATTTGACTTTTCATATAAGCAGCTTTGATGACATAACAGTTATCTCTTTTTTTTGCCTTGTATTTTCCATTTCAGGAATCAGCCCAGCTATCCGGATTCCCTGAATATGTTAAAATAGTAGAAGTTGGACCTAGGGATGGATTGCAGAATGAAAAGGTAGTTTGATGTTTATTTTACAGTTTACTTTAAATGTTAAATCTAAATATTTACTCAGAGTCTAAAGGCTTATATGGATTTCATATATTAGATGATTATGTTTGTTCTCAGTAGCTACTTGAATTTATACATCTTAAATAGTATTTACTTTCAGTTAAGAATTAATTTCTATTTATGTGCCTTAGACTGTATGCAAATAACATGTAATTTTTAATGTTTTCTTAGGTTATAGTTCCTACAGATATAAAAATTGAATTTATCAATCAGCTTTCCCAAACTGGCTTGTCTGTAATAGAAGTGACAAGCTTTGTGTCTTCTAGGTGGATACCACAGGTATGTAAGTCCATAATTCCTTAACTAGATTCTTAATCCAACATTGCCAAGATTTAATGACCAGCATGATATGCATTGTGATATTAACCTGATATAATTACCAGTTTGCTATATTCTTAGGAAATTTTAGTTCATACGCCTGATGGCTCAGGCAGTAAAGGATATGCTTGCAATGCAGGAGACTTGAGTTTGATCCCTGGGTCAGGAAGATCTTCTGGAGAAGGGAATAGCTAAACACTTCAGTATTCTTGCCTGGAGAATTCCATGGACAAAGGAGCCTAGGGGACTACAGTTTATGGGGTCACAAAGAGTCAGACATGACTGAGTGACTAGTACTTTTCACTTTAGTGAAAGATTTAGTGAAGAGCGAGATATACATTGTGATGTTAACTTGATATAATTACCAGTTTTCTGTATTCTTATAAAATATTAGTCCATACACTTGAAAATGAAAGTGAACGTGAGTCATAGAGTGGTGTCCGACTCTTTGCGATCCCATGGACTGTAGCCCACCAGGCTCCTCCGTCCATGGAATTCTCCAGGCAAGAATACTGGAGTGGGTTGCCATTTCCTTCTCCAGGGGATCTTTCCGACCCAGGGATCAAACCCGGGTCTCCTACATTGCAGGCGGATTCTTGACCAACTGAGGGAAACCATATACTTAGATATGATTAAATAAAAAACATCTTTAATTAAATATACCTATTAAGTTCTAAAAAGAAACTTGGACTTGATTGTTTAAAAGCTGTTTGGAACTTTATCCTAAACATCCAAGAGTATATGGTTCAATGTAATGAGTAGGGGATAAGACTCTCAATAGTAGTTTAGGGTCCTGCCTTCTGTTTGCTTCCATTTACAAAAGCAGACATTGTTGATCCTGCTTTATGCTCGTAGCCCACTGTTCCCTTGGAAATCTTGGATTTGAATTCTCCAAAATCTTTTATATCTAGTTAGTCAGTTCAGTCAGTCAGTTAGTTCAGTGGCTCAGTTGTGTCAGACTCTTTGTGACCCCATGAATTGCAGCACACCAGGCTTCCCTGTCCATCAGCAACTCCCAGAGTTCACTCAACTCACATCCATCGAGTTGGTGATGCCATCCAGCCATCTCATCCTCTGTCATCCCCTTCTCCTCCTCCCCCTAATCCCTCCCAGCATCAGAGTCTTTTCCAGTGAGTCAATTCTTCACATGAGGTGGTCAGAGTACTGGAGTTTCAGCTTTAGCATCATTCCTTCCAAAGAACACCCAGGACTGATCTCCTTTAGAATGGACTGGTTGGATCTCCTTGCAGACCAAGGGACTCTCAAGAGACTTCTCCAACACCAGAGTTGAAAAGCATCAATTCTTTTGTGCTTAGCTTTCTTCATAGTCCAACTCTCACATCCATACATGGCCACAGGAAAAACCATAGCCTTGAGTAGATGGACCTGTTTTGGCAAAGTAATGTCCCTGCTTTTCAATATNACTCTCAAGAGACTTCTCCAACACCAGAGTTGAAAAGCATCAATTCTTTTGTGCTTAGCTTTCTTCATAGTCCAACTCTCACATCCATACATGGCCACAGGAAAAACCATAGCCTTGAGTAGATGGACCTGTTTTGGCAAAGTAATGTCCCTGCTTTTCAATATGCTGTCTAGGTTGGTCATAACTTTCCTTCCAAGAAGTAAGCGTTTTTTAATTTCACGGCTTCAATCACCATCTACAGTGATTTTGGAGCCCCTGGAAATAAGTCTGACACTGTTTCCACTGTTTCCCCATCTATTTCCCATGAAGTGATGGGATCAGATGCTGTGATCTTCGTTTTCTAAATGTTGAGCTTTAAGCCAACTTTTTCACTCTTCCTCTTTCACTTTCATCAAGAAGCTCTTTAGTTCCTCTTCACTTTCTGCCATAAGGGTGGTGTCATCTNAGAAAAATAAAGTCTGACACTGTTTCCACTGTTTCCCCGTCTATTTCCCATGAAGTGATGGGACTGGATGCCATGATCTTTGTTTTCTGAATGTTGAGCTTTAAGCCAACTTTTTCACTCTCCTCTTTCACGGAGGAATTAGCTTGACCTTAATTAAAATGCTTTAATTTTAACATGTACATATTTTAATTCTACTAGAAAGTGGTTTTTACAATTAATATTAACATTGTATACACTCTGTTTAGGTTTATGTGTCTGTGTACATAGCTGCTGCTGCTGCTAAGTCACCATCTGTCGTGTCCGACTCTGTGCAACCCCATGGATGGCAGCCCACCAGGCTCCCCCATCCCTGGGATTCTCCAGGCAAGAACACTGGAGTAGGTTGCCATTTCCTTCTCCAGTGCATGAAAGTGAAAGTGAAAAGTTAAAGTGAAGTCGCTCAGTCATGTCCTACTCTTAGCGACCCCATGGACTGTAGCCNGTACATAGCTGCTGCTGCTGCTAAGTCACCATCTGTCGTGTCCGACTCTGTGCAACCCCATGGATGGCAGCCCACCAGGCTCCCCCATCCCTGGGATTCTCCAGGCAAGAACACTGGAGTAGGTTGCCATTTCCTTCTCCAGTGCATGAAAGTGAAAGTGAAAAGTTAAAGTGAAGTCGCTCAGTCATGTCCTACTCTTAGCGACCCCATGGACTGTAGCCCACCAGGCTCCTCCGTCCATGGGATTTTCCAGGCAAGAGTACTGGAATGGGGTGCCACCGCCTTCTCCCTGTGTACACAGAGTAGCAAACTAATAGAACAGGATTACAGAAATATACATTTCAGCCATGAATGACATAAAACATATCCCTGTGTCCTTCTGTACAATATGTATATGTTCATCAGACAGTAGATATTGTAAATTACATCTCCAATAATGATTTTTATTCCTGAAATGAAATAGAATTAGCATGTTTTGCTGAAAACCTCTCTAGAAGCCAGTATTTCCTTTACTGTGTTGCCATAGATAGCTTTTCTGCAATATTCTTTTTCAATTTTTAAATAACTAAATTTTAACAAGGTATTTAAGATTCTAAGCAATGACATCTTTCCCTTCTTATTAAATTATAAGGCACTCGATACGTTTTAATAAATGCTTAGGTAAATTGTTAGTATGAATAACAAAAGTTCTGTTGGTCTTAATTTGCTTACATATATGTGGAAACTTCCCTGGTGGCTCAGATGGTAAAAGCATCTGCCTACAGTGTGGGAGACCTGGGTTCGATCCCTGGGTCGGGAAGATCCTCTGGAAAAGGCAGTGGCAACCCACTCCAGTACTCTTGCCTGGAAAATCCCACGGACAGAGGAGCCTAGTGGGCTGCAGTCCATGGGGTCACAAAGGGTCGGACACGACTGAGTGACTTCACTTTCAATTATGTGGAATCTTGATGGGGGAAAAATTCCCACACTTAGTGTGTATGTAAATACAGAGGCTCTTAAAATATTTTAAATAAGACACATACTTAAAGCTATATTTTAAATAGACACAGTAAATATTATTTGATAAATACTTGTAAATACTTCTAAGAGAAGGATTTTCTGATTTGATACATAACATCTACTAGAGATAACAAACTAGAAAATATAACAAATTTCTTTTATAAAAAAATACCAACAAGTAGCTTATCATGAAATGTATTAATATCAAGAAGAAGAAATTTAGAAAACCTTATTGAAAGACTTAAACAAAGACTAGTATCGTTGACTTCTTACAATGATGTGCTAATTCCAGATGTACAAACATTTTTTCTGATTCAGTTTATCCCAAGTTAACATATAGGTTAGTTATGATTAACAGCTGAAATCAGTGATATATGTTATTATTGTTTTGTTAATTGTTGAAATGATTTTTAATTTTATTTATTTTTAATAACAGTAAAAGATAGTCACAAAATTATGGAAGGGAGGTAATAATTAAAAGAGAAGTCTAATTTTACCATGTATAATATGTCCCATAGGACAAAGTAGTCTAGAAAGCAGAATGATAGAGTCCAAAAAATAAGAACATCTGAATTTAAATTCTGAATCTCCTTTATAGTTAGTTTCTTCTTGCCTCCCTTCTATGTTAATGGTTTAGTCACTAAATTGTGTCCTACTCTTGCGACCCCATTGACTGTAGCCTGCCAGGCTCCTCTGTCCATGGGATTCTGTAGGCAAGAATCCTGGAGTGGGTTGCCATTTCTTTCTCCAGGAAAAGGTGAAGTGAAAGTTGTTCAGTTGTGTCTGACTTTTTGCAACCCCATGGACTGTATAGTTAATGGGCTTCTCCAGGCCAGAATACTGGAGTGGGTAGCCTTTCCCTTCTCCAGGGGATCTTCCCAACACAGGGATCAAACCCAGGTCTCCCGCATTGCAGGAAGATTCTTTCCCAGTTGAGCCACAAGGGAAGCCCAAGAATAATGGAGTGGGTAGCTATCCTTTCTCCAGGGGATCTTACCAACCCAGGAATCTAACCAGGGCCTCCTACACTGCAGGTGGATTCTTTACCAACTGAACTATGAGGGAAGCCCCTCCTATATAAGAGGATTTACTCACATATGATGTATGATGTATGTGTGCTAAGTCACTTCAGTCATGTTCAACTCTTTGCAACCCTGTGTACAAATCAATATAAAGGTGAGGAATGATTGAATACATAATCTTTGGAAAATTAGGTAGAAATTTGGGAAAAAATAAATTGAAAAATCGTGAATTAAGAACAAATGTAGGGCTTCCCTGTTGACTCAGTGGTAAAGAATCCACTTTTCAAAGCGGAAGATACAGGTTCAATCCCTGGTCTTGGAAGATCCCACGTGCTGCAGAGCAACTAACCCCACCACCACTACTGAGCCTGAGCGCTATAGCCCAGGAGCCACAACTGCTGAGCCCGTGCACCATAGCTACTGAAGCCTGTGTGCCCTACAGCCTGCACTCCGCAACAGCAGAAGCCGCTGTAATGAGAAACCCATGCCCCGCAATGAAGAGTAAGCCACCGCGCAGCGCAACCGGAGAAAAGCCCAGACAGCCGTGAAGATCCAGCACAGCCGTAAATAAATACATAAAATTATCTATAAAAAAAAACAAAAGTAAAAAATTAAAAGTAATAAAGTTAGCCAAAGAATAACTGAAAGAAATAAAATTGGAGATTTAGAAAACCTCTGAAAGTTTTTCTAAAATTATGTTTAGAATCATTTCAAACAGAAGACTAAGTCCAAAGTCAACTTTATCATGTATTTATTGAGCACCTACCATATCGTAAGCATTATTATAGAATCTCAGGTTAAGTCAGTAAACAACTGACAACAGAGTTTGTAACCCTGAAGTTTCCGGTAAGAATCAAATATCAAGGATAGATAACTGTTCTCAGGAAAAATAAAGATCTGCGTGGTCATGGCTCATAGACAGACATATAAATAAGTGAAACAGAATTGAGAGTCCAGAAGTAAACGCATGCATTTATTTTCCACAAAGGTGAAAACCACACAAATGTCCATCTACTGCTTAATGAATTTTTTAATGTATTGTATCTGTATAATGGAATAGTAGTCAACCATAAAAAGAATGAAGTACATGTTACAACATAGGTAAGCCTCAAAAGTATTATGCTAATTGAAAGAAGTCAAACACAAAAAGCCACATATTGCATAATTTCATTTATATGAAATGTCCAAAATAAGCAAAACCATAGAAATAGAAATTAAATTAGTAGTTTCCTGGGGACAAGGAAAAGACAGACTGGGGAATGACTGAGGGTTTCTTTTTAATTGATGGAAATGCCCTGGAACTAGTGGGGATAGTCTTATTGTTGTTCTTTGGAAAGTGATTTTTTCCCCTATAAATGCTTTTAAGATTTGTCCCAGAGATGATTTTCTTTCTATTTAACCTGCTAAGTCTAGAGTTCATTGGCTCAATGGCTTGATATCTCTTGTCGGATTGTGATAATTCTTAGTCAGTATCTCTCATTTCACATATGTTAAAAGTAAATTTCAGTTACATATATATTGTTTCTTATCACTGTTCCATATGATTCTTAATATTTTCATTAAGAATTTTTAATATTTTTAAAAATATTTTCTATTCATTCTCTTCTCCAACTTTCTGTCTGAATGCTGGGAACTCCAAATGTAATTATTTGGTGGTTTTTTCTCCTGATCTTAAATCATTCAAGAAAATAGTTCTCCTGTCTCTGCCAAGGAGGTATGCTTATCTGACTGCCTCAACCCCCAGGAATGAGTGTGCATATTTTCACTTTATTCTCCCAGTCAGTTCCTGGACTCACAACTTCCTCTTGTCTAAATCTCATGTTTTCATTCCCATTTTCTTTGACCTTGTGGGTTTTAATATATATTTTATTCTTTTACTGCACCTTTCAGGAAGCTTTGAGTAGAAGAAAATAAATGATTATTCTGCCATGCTTAGCAGGAAGTCATAGGTACAGTACTATTCAGTGTTGGTAAGAGTGTCATGAAGCAGCATTCTCATAGATTTCTGATGGTGGTGGCCTTTTTATAAAAGATCTTTAAATCTGATTTCTCTTCTGAGAAGAAAGCCTAAATAAATAATCTAAAATTCAAAATTTAGAATATTTTCTAGGGACCTCCCTGGTAGGCCAATGCCTAAGACTCCACACTCCAAATGCAGGAGGCCTGGGATTCAGTCCCTGGTCAGGGAACTAGATCCCACATGCTGTAGCTAAAGACCACATGTGCTGCAACTAAGACCTGGTTCAGCCAAATAAATAACTTTTTTTTTTAAAAAAAAGAATGGTTTCTATTCAGAAGGATATTCACAGTAGCATACTTAATGATAAAGTTCAGATTAACCTAAATACCTAATGATTTGATAATAGATAAATTTTAGAGCCTACATCTAATAGAAAATTGTACAGCCCTTTAAAGTTGTTTGTCAAGATATGTATTAACATAGAAAAATGCTGTTACATTATGTTAACTGAAAAGGACACAATTTTTAAAAGTTTTCTAGAAACAAACACAACTCAAAACAGAAGCATATAAAAGTATGTTTCTGTATGGAAGTAACTTATCCAAATATGGATAAGAACAATACTTACCTTAGGATGGTGGGACAGTGACAAATGGTTTTTTTTTTTTAATATATGTATACTTTTCTATGTTTTCCATTATGCCTAATGAATGTGTACTTTCTTAAAATAGTGAAGATAGAGGGGAAACACCATTTTTAAAAGAAGAAACATTATTTCTTAAATTTACACACTATGCTATTTATAATATTAATAATATGAAGCCCACATTATTTGTTCAAAATATCATATTTCTTTTTAATTCATTACAAGTTCTGGTTTTAAGTTCAGTTATAAAGATGGAGAGTTTTCAGCATGCATTTCTTAAAAATAGTGTTTGAGAAAGAATTCTGGACTCACAAACCTAACAAACCCCTAGATCATATTCTCTACATTTCACAGAAAACATGTTTCACTTACAATTCAGCCTCAAAATTAATTGACTCAATTTCTGTGCCACTACAACTCTAAAATGCAGTGCCTTAGATAAATATCAACCAAGCACTACAGAGTTTAATTTGAAATACATGTTCCACGTTACAATCTGATCTCCCTCAATACTGTTTAACAAATTAAAATGGCAAATGGCATCATCTGCTAACCCTTTGAGGCAGCAAGAGATACTGAAGAGTTGCTTGAGTTTATCTCTGCTGACATATTCTACAATGTGCTGCAAGACTGTTATAAGATTGATTTATACAAGTTGAACCAGAAGTGATGTTTTTTAAGTGGATTTAGAAATGTGGTGTAAAATAAGCATTATTCTGGTTTTCTGTTTTGAGTGCTTGAGATAAATTTAAAAGAAGTGAAATCTTTGAGTAATTAGAATTAGACAACTATCACATTGTTAACTGGCTATACCCCAATACAAAATAAGAAGTGTTTAAGAAAATAGAATTAGACAACTATCCATAAGTTGTGGAACATTTGAAATATACATTTACACAAACGCCACATTGTGGATTCTGAACTTAATTTCTCATACGAACTGTGAAAATAATGCATCATCTACAGGCTAGCAGGATCTAAAAGATGGAAACTTCATTACCAAGGAACATAACATTTATAGGAAAGAAAAGAGCCTTTTGTATTCTGTTTATGTTCACAGCAACCCTCTTAGCAAAGAGAGAAGCCCAGAAAAGAAGCAAAGTATAATTCTTAATATCTTTCCATTTGGGCTCAAATTACACAGAATGGTTTATTCTGCCTTCCAATAGATGGCTGGAAAGACAAGTACTACACCAAGCCAGTTTGGAAATAAAAGACAGCATCTATTTGTTTTACAGATTTATATCAGCTTCTTCTCTGATAGCTCACCCAAGCTTTTTGGGAGGCCTTCCACAATGGCACCCCATTCTAGTACTCTTGCCTGGAAAATCCCGTGGACGGAGGAGCCTGGTGGGCCGCAGTCCATGGGGTCGCTAAGAGTAGGACACAACTTCACTTTCACTTTTCACTTTCATGCATTGGAGAAGGAAATGGCAACCCCACTCCACTGTTCTTGCCTGGAGAATTCCAGGGACGGGGGAGCCTGGTGGGCTGCCGTCTATGGGGTCGCACAGAGTTGGACACGATTGAAGCGACTTAGCAGATAGCAGCTACAGCTGCTATTTTGCAGTGCTCAGTGGGACACTCATTCACATGATATGAGCTTACAGATTTCTGTTGCTTCCTTTCTTAGCAAAAAGGTCCTCTCCTATCAGTGCTTTCCGAGTTACTCTGTTTGCATAGCTTTATGACTCTCAAAGGAACACACACCATGTAGCATGTAAATTAGGAAATGTATAGTATCCATTCATAGAGCTTGATTTATGGCAGGACTCCCATTTCAGCTCTCTTCTGGGCATGTCTGAAAGCAGTGAAAGAGGTGAGATTCTACAGGAGCTAGCAGAGAAACCTCAAAGGAGAGGTCAGATGGGCTACCAAGGTCAGAATGTCTTTGTGAGAAAGCTACTTCATCTAGCTGTGAGTTCAGCAGCTCTTATGAGAATAACCAGTATAACTGTGTGATACTGTAATATTAGTCTCCTGATAATTCAAGAAGTGTCAATATGCAACCTGGATTGCATAATCTGTCTACTTTGCTTTTGCCAGTGTCATCAGCATCGAAATGAATAATGCAACTGAATAATGCAGTTCACTCATTTCTTATCTTACGGTTAAGCCATGCTGCTGCTGCTGCTAAGTCGCTTCAGTGTGTCCGACTCTGTGCGACCCCATAGACGGCAGCCCACCAGGCTCCCCAGTCCCTGGGATTATTCAGGCAAGAACACTGGAATGGGTTATGTCTTCTCAAACACTTGGTATATTTTGGCAAATGTTTTTTCAATACTAGTTTTTACAGCAATAATATTAGTTCTCTAATAGTAAACACCCTCTTCCAACAACACAAGAGAAGACTTTACACATGGATATCACCAGATGGTCAACACTGAATNCAGTCCCTGGGATTATTCAGGCAAGAACACTGGAATGGGTTATGTCTTCTCAAACACTTGGTATATTTTGGCAAATGTTTTTTCAATACTAGTTTTTACAGCAATAATATTAGTTCTCTAATAGTAAACACCCTCTTCCAACAACACAAGAGAAGACTTTACACATGGATATCACCAGATGGTCAACACTGAATCAGATTGATTATATTCCTTGCAGCCAAAGATGGAGAAGCTCTATACAGTCAACAAAAACAAGACCAAGAGCTGACTGTGGCTCAGA
>SJYA01006268.1:0-40031 GCA_006410615.1 Neotragus moschatus | reverse complement strand
AGGAGGAGAAGGGGACAACAGAGGATGAGATGGTTGGATGGCATCACTGACTTGATGGACATGAGTCTGCGTGAACTCCGGGAGTTGGTGATGGACAGGGAAGCCTGGCGTGCTGGGATTCATGGGGTTGCAAAGAGTCAGACATGACTGAGCGACTGAACTGAACTGTGTCAAAATGGGTACTTACAGAGTCATAGTATACAAGAAGTTTTTATCCAAGTCTAGTGGCCTGTCAACTCACTCTATTTTTTCTGTCTACACACAACAATAGAATCCTGGTAGCTTTCTGACCCATAAAACAAAGCTTGCTATTAAGTTCAGAAGTGCCAAGTGGAAGCCTAGGAATTACTCCACACATCACAGCAAAAATATAACAACCTCCTGGGAAATTCCAGAGATCAGCATCATCGGTTAAAAAAAAAAAAAGATGTAGGGGTACTGCTTCCCCATTTATCTTGCCTATTAGTTTTGTGCAAAAGACTAATTTCAGAGAACAAAGGATTATTGTAAATTTATTTGCAGCTGCATCTGATTTCATAATATTGTCTCTTTAGAGCAAATTGTCCCATTTGGTAACTGGTTCACAGCCATCACATCAACTGGAAATTGATGTGGCAAATGTTTTTTTTCTAAATGCCAATTAAACAAAACCTACTAGAATTTGTTTTCTTCATCATCCTTCCTCAAAGATGTTGAATCTTTGGCTCTATGTCATAATCTAGTCTACAGAAAACAATCTGTCATTAAGTCATCATCCTGTTCTATTTCAAGGCATTGAGTAAATTACACTGGATCTGATAATGAGGATACTTCAAATGCCCTAGATTTCTTTTTTTAAAAAATAATATTAAAAAAAAATCTTCGCTCAGTATATTTATTTACTCTTATTTTTGCCCCCCTTTTGGCCACACGGCATGTAGGATCTTAGTGCCCTCTACAGTGGAAGCACAGAGTCTTAAAAAAATTTTAAATGTCAAGCTTTATTAAAGTATAGTTTACACATAATAAAGTACAGTTGGATTAGTTTTGACAAATGTATATTGTCTTGGAGTCATCACCACAGTGTAGATAAAATATTTTCATCACTTCAAAAACTTCCATTAGGCCCTCTGTAGCCAATCTCCTTCCCCAGCTCCTGATCCACAGAAGATTATCTTTTGAATCCTATTGGATACCTACTGGATCCAGTGAGTTTTATCATTCGATAATTAGAACTCTCTGCATGTTCAACACAGAAATCAATCATTTAATCCACCAAACACAAAATATACTCAAAAAAGGACTACAGTAAAGGAATTCTCAATACACAGCATGCTAATCTGTGATCTTGGAGCACCATTACCCAGGTTGAATCCAAGTGTTAGTCATTCAGTCGTGTCCGACTCTTTGTGATCCTGTGGGCTGTAGTTGGTCAGGCGTCTCTTTCCATGGAATTCTCCAGGCAAGAACACTGGAGTGGGTAGCCATTACCCTCTTCAGGGGATCAAACCCGGGTCTTCTGCATTGCAGGCAGACTTGTAACAATCTAAACCACTAGAGAAGCCCAGGTGAATCCAACATCCATAAAATTTAAGCCCCCTTCATCCTTTAAGGAAGAACAGAATTTTAACCACTGGACCACCAGGGAAGTCCCTGGATTTCTTTTTTTTTTTCCCAGGATTTTTTTTTTAATACTCTTTCATGACTGAGGACTGGAGAGAAGCCTCATAAAAATCCAGAAGTTGGCCACTTTGTTAAAGTTTCTAGAGGTTTTTTTGGTCTGGGGTATGTTGAGATGCCCCCTCCTGAGTGAAATAAGTTACTGTAGCTTGCGCCTGTATCACTAATACAGAGGCTTAGTGTTTTGGTGGGTCACTTTGGATTCTGGAGGCAACATATACATTTGGCCCATCTACTGTGTAATACATAACATTCAGTTTTGAGTGAAAATTCTGAGCAAGAAGGCACTGCAGTTTGTTCAACTTTACTACGAGCTACTCAGTCACTGGAGCCTAATGACCCAGCAAATTCAATAATTCCAAAGCATCTCTATATTTTGATGCTTATGATGGGGCTTCTGGAAAACCCCAATAGAGAAATGTCAGTTCAAACTTCTAGTGGTTTTGGACCAAAGTAATGCCATTTTCGGAAGATAGATATTCCCTTTCTACGAAATACCTCCTGATTTACTCCTCAGCCGTAGCAGAAACCAAAGGGAAACTAAGTTATTACTCCACCTTTGTTGGTTCCTATGATCTAGGTGTTTGTTATTGGATCTACAAAGCTAAAAAGTCTGTCATGCACACCAATAATTCCCCATCAAATGGAAACAGTCCATACAAGATCATGCATGAACATTTCCTGAAGACACAAGTGAGCTGTGTGAGCAAATGGCTTTGACCCCATGGTAGCTACTCCTGCTGTGCTGACATTGCTCTCTCAGCCCACATGTGGCCTCATGAGGAGTTTCCTATGACCCACCCACCAGTTTTGATGCTGATCAGGGTTCTTGACCTTCCCCAATTTATAGAAATTGACTAGAAGCCAGACAAGAAACTCAGGCAAGGCTTTAATGGGGCCCCTGCTATAGCAGCAGGTTCTCTTGCTTGATTCCTCCCTAGGCGGGGGTGAGCTGGTTCCTTACCTAGGGGAAAGTGGGGTGTGTCTAGGGGTTGGACTGGAGGAGTAGCTTAGGTGGTTTGTCCTCCTCTTGGATAGTATTGTATGCAGAGAGCATGGGCAGTACCCTGCTTTTGCTCCAGAAGTGGCAGTTGGTTGTTTTTTTTTGTCCAGAATTTGTCTCAACTGCACATTTGTGCAGGGTTTTTTTTTTTGGTCCCATATAGTTTCTTTGTGTTCTTCCCAGGTGCCTCAGTAAGTAAAGAATCCACCTACCAACGCAGAAGATGCACGGTTCTCCTGGGTCGATCCCTGAGTCGGGAAGATCCCTAAGAATAGGAAATGGCAACCTGCTCCAGTATTCTGGCCTGGAAAATTCCATGGACAGAGGAGCCTGGTGACCTACAGTCCCTGGGATGGCAGAGTTGGAAAAGACTTAGTGACAGCATGCACACACACAGTTTTTTTGTATTTTACTGCTCAGGGAGATGTGTGTCCAGGTGCAAATACTGTGGCACTGCAGCAAAGGGTCCCAGGTCCCAGACTGTCTCAGTTTTCCCCTCAGGCTTGGTTTATAGATGTTTCCATACAAGAATGGCTCAGTAGTAAAGAATCTGACTGCCAATTCAGGAGACACAGGTTTGATCCCTGGGTCAGGAAGATCCCCTGGAGAAGGAAATGGCAACACATTCCGGTATTCCTGCTTGGGAAATCCCATGGACAGAAGAGTCTGGTGGCTACGGTCCAGGGAGTTGCAAAAGAGTTCAATACCATTTATTGACTAAACAACAACAAGGAGATTGTGCATGCATGTTAAGATTTTTGCTTTGAAAAAATGTAGACTCAGAAATTTGTGAAAAAATCAACTTTGTTTTCTGCAACCGGTTTCTTTGTTGACCTTAGATTCTTAAAGTTCCTAGCCAGTTTTGTATGATACATTTAAGTTTAGCCAAAGGTATACATAGAGCCCCCTTAACAGTGATTTCGGTTTCCCGCAGATTTGCGTTGTAGGTTTAATGTAACTCCTACTGCCAACTTTATAAAAGCTGTCTCTAATTTGTATAGATTGGAACGCTTTTTTCACATTTATTTTATTGACACGTACTTGAGTTACAATGCTAATTTGCACAGTGTTAATTTCTACTGTGCAACAAAGTGATACAGTTCTCTACATATATATATTTGTATTCTTTTCCATGATTTTTAAAAAAGTCTTTATTTAATTTGTTACAGTATTGTTTCTGTTTTATGTTTTGGTTTTCTGGCCTCAAGGCATGTGGGATCTTAGCTCCCCAACCAGGGATCAAACCCATGCCCTGTACATTGGTAAAGTCTTAACCACTGGACCACCAGGGAAGTCCCTCCATTACAGTTTACCCGAGGATATTGAATGTAGTCCTCCGGAGTATACAGTAAGACCTTGTTGTTCATTCTATGTAATAGTTTGCATCTGCTAATCCCAAATTCTCAAGCTTTCCCCTCCCCCCTCCCCTCTCCCCCAGCCACTTGGCAATCACAAAATTAAGAACCTGGTTTCTGGCCATAAGATATTCTCTGAATGTCATTCCCTTCTCTTTCTCTGAGTATATCCTCCTCCCCCCAGACACCTCCCTTTTCCTTGGGCAGTTCAAGGTTGAATTCCTTCCTCTTTTTAACCCAGTCTTGCATCTTCCTCCAACAACTTAGTAAGACAGAGGAGCTATATGACACTGTATCCAGTTCAGTTCAGTCATTCAGTCATGTCTGATTCTTTGAGACCCCATGGACTATAGCACACCAGGCTTCCCTGTCCATCACCAACTCCTGGAGCTTGCTAAAACTCATGGCCATCCAACCATCTCATCCTTTGTCATCCCCTTCTCCTCCTGCCTTCAATCCCAGCATCAGGGTCTTTTCTAAGGAGTCAGTTCTTCCCATCAGGTGGCCAAAGAACTGAAGCTTCAGTTTCAGTATCAGTCCTTCCAATGAATATTCAGGACTGACTTCCTTTAGGATTGACTGGTTTGATCTCCTTGCGGTCCAAAGGACTCTGTGGGTTGCCATGCCCTCCAGATCTTCCCAACCCAGGAACCAAACCAGGGTCTCCTGCATTGCAGGCGGATTCTTTACCAGCTGATCTACTAGGGAAGCTCAAACAGATATGTGACACTGTATAGAAGTAGCTAAATAAGTGGCAGAGACATTAAGTGCCAGGAGTCCCAAGGACAAATGTGGACCACATCTCCCTGCACTCAATAGGCACTTCAGTGCAGGAGCATGGGAACATGATGTAAGCGGACACATACATGCGGACAAGGAAACAGAGGTTAGGGAAGGGGGAGACACAAGGGTCCCAAAGGGCTTTCATGAAGCAGAGTGGGGACCAGTGACGCAGACCAGACACTGCCCATCAAGTTCTCTGAAGCGATAAAATTAACAACTGAAAAGTCCCCCAGGAGCTTCAGTTCCTTTTTATGAATTAGGGATGCCATTATGGGGCCAATCAATAAAGATGAGAGAATAAGATGCTGGATCAAAGATGTAAAATAAGAACTGATCTGACAGAAATACAAGTAGAAGAAAGACATAAATGTAATCAAAGATAAAGCAGTGTAAAAATACTTAAAAGGTAGGCATCTACAGTTAACTTATATATGGCTATTTTTAGATATTCTGTCTTTATTGTGTTTATTAACTTACTTTTGGGCAATTTCTTTTGCCAGATGGTGTGGAACCCTGTACCAATGTCACAGGATAAAAATCTCTGGAATTGACCAACCCCCACAGCATAGCTACTGTTGCCATGTGGCTCTGGGATCTAAACCAGCCAGTTCTCTGGCCCCATATTAGGTAAACTATCCACCCTACTATCCACCCGTTAGCATCCTCACCAATCACCTAATGCCACCATTTCAGTAGGAATTTTCTGTCTTGAGGCTATAAAAACTGGATGCAAAGTTGTGACAGGGCTCTGTTCTCCCTTGAGTTAGCCCACTATTCTAATAGCATCTCCCACTCTAATAAGCTGTATTCTCCTCTCGTTCTGCCTCATGTCTGGAAATTCATTTCCAACCCATGTATGGACCACGACAGGTCGTTCTTTGTTGGGAATGCTAGTAAGATAACTCTGTAAACACAATATATATACTAGTTCAAACAGTACAAAAAATAGTAAAATTTCTTAATAACGTTAAAAATAACTACACATTTAAAAGCCCTGGTTGCCTTACAAGGATCAGGTGACCTGAGTGTGCAGGGCCAGCACCCCTCAGGACAAAACTCTCCCACTGGGTCTGCCTGCTCTTGAGTCTTGTGTTAAGAGAAAAAGCACACAGAGTCAACAGTGGGCTTTCATTTCTGAAATTACAAACAGAGCTTAAAAATTGGAAGAATCTATGATCCGTCACGTAAATAGTTCAAGGAGACTCACTGATCTCATGGCAGGTCCTTTGCCCACAAGCTGACAGGGTAAGAGCAGAAGCAAGGGCAGAACATCTCCTTGGCTGAGTGTGTTCACATGGACAGAGGAGGGCGATGTGGCTAGAGCCCATCATCAGATGTTGCGTGGCACTGTCCTGGGATGAGGACATAGCATGGAACTAAGTGGTGTCCTGTAACGGGGAAGAACACAATCTGACTCTGTGCTGGGTCTGTTTCTTTTTCTTTAGCCTTTGCTTTCCATTGCTTTTGTCACTATAATCACTGGGAGAATGCCGTGTGTTCTGTATGTATGCTATAAGCATACACAGTGGCCTGCCTGGTGGAACCCTGTCCCTCTACCTGAATGTTGAAGTACCTTTGTTCGGCTCACGGGGAAACACGCTGACCCTGCCCGCCTGTGAATGGCTGCAGAAAAGAAGAAACTAACAAGCGCTCTCCACAGGCTGACCAAACCAGGAGGTATTTTGCAAGACTTTCGGTGGTTTTATTTTACTTCCTCCTCTTCTTCCCTCTCTCTCTTCTATAAAAGAAACTGGTATCCAGATCATGATAAAATGGTACTCTAGGACTCTAGTCTATCACCTTCTCTGACACCCGGCTTTCTGAATAGTCATTATTCCTTGCCTCAATACTGCGTCTCTCAATCATTGGTCTGTGGTGCAGAGAGCAGACTGAGTATGGATTTGGTAACAATCCCTGTCCAAATAGGGTATAGTAGACTATAAACAAATATAGAATGGAAAAAATAAAATGGGCAAATGAGAGAGAAGGTATCAGCTTGGGGATCTATTTTAGGTGGGGAAGTGAGGAAAATCCCTCTGAAGAGTTGATGTTGACAGTGACCTAAGTCAAGAGTATGAGCAGACCTTGTAGAGAAAGGGAAAGAAGACAATTCAGGCAGAGGGGACAAGCACAGCAGGGTGCCTGTGTGTTTAAGAAACAGTCCTGGTGAGGAGTGCACTCAATTTACTCTTAATAATTTTTTTAATGACAGATAGGGTGGTTAGCAGAGTTTATGGCTATTGAACCCTTAACATGACTGAATTGAGATATGTTGTAAATACAAAATGTATATTAGATTTCAAACACTATTTTAAAAAGAGTAAAGTGTCATAATAACTCTTAAAATAACTGCACATTTAAATGAAAATGTATTAAATATATTGGTTAAGTAGGATATGTTGTTAAACTAATCTCACCTATTCTCTGTACTTTTTAAACAGTTTTTATTGAAGTATGGTTGATTTGCAATGTTGTGTTTAATTTGTGCTGCACAGCAGAGTCACTCAGCTACGCATATATATGTATATATTCTTTTTAATATTCTCTTCCATTATGCTTTATCTCAGAATATTGAGTATAGTTCCTTGTGTCTTTGTACTTTTTTAATGTGGCTACTAGAAAATTTAAAACTACATATGTGGTTCACATTTTATTTCTATCAGACACCTTTGATCTAGAGATCTGGGCTCTGTCAACAACTCTTCTTAAGCAGTGTGTCTGGACTTCTGGTTTCTACTCTATGAGTAGTGTTTGGAAGTCATCTTTCCTATCCTCACAACAAGAAAAAACTGTATGAACTAAAAGTCAACAGAGAATTGAGTCAGAAGACAAACTGCCAATCCCCAAACTGGAGAGATCGGTAAACACAGAGAATAAAGATCATCCTACCTGAAGGAGAAGCTGCTGGGACGACTAAGTGATAGGAACACTGAACAGGTAATTTGGGCAAATTTCTAGAGGCTGGTCTACACTAGTTTGAGAGAGAGATACTCCTGAGGGCCCAGAGTAAGGTGAGATGGTTCCTACAGTTTTGTGCGGTCTGTTTCCAGGAGCCTTCTCAGATACACAGTGAGTACCTTAGAAAAATCTGTTCATGTTTGGCCTGGTGGAAGGGAAATGCAATGATTTTGAAACAAGTCCAGAGAATTCTCTAGATCAAAGCCTTACCCATGAGGAGAAAGCCATTACCACAGCTTTCTGACTTGGAGGGAAGGAAATCCCTGAAGTCCAGCCCCCTCTGGACTCATATAATGTCTCATATAATGTGAAAAGCGCTTGTGGAGGTCACAGCCCTGGGAGACAGGCCTACAAAACTAAGACCTAGTCATAGAATTGCTCAGGTTTCCCTCCCATCAACCTTACCACCACATCAACAGGACTCTTGTAATAATGTGGGGTACAGTTGAAAGGACTAACAGTGCCCAGGCTCTACCTAAGAAGCCGTTTCTAGGGAAACCCAAATATAAGAAAGGAAACAAAAACAAGAGGACAACAGAGGAAATTTAGGTCTCTGATATACACAGCTTCAGGAACACTACACACAGCCTAACTCTGAGACAGGAAAATATAAAGGCTCACACCAAAGTCTGTTTACCTCAGTTCCTCTTACCTGGTACATCATGTCTGGGTTTCAAGCAAAAATTACAGGCATCCTTAAATCAACAAAAAAATATAGCCTGACAAGATAAAGCATCAGATCAGGCTCTGATATGGAGAGATTTTGGAATTATCAGACTAGAATTTGAGTAACTTTGTGTAACACGCTAAAGGCTTAAGTGAAGAATGTGGGCAACATGCAAGAATTTCTCTTTGTGTCCTCAGATGACAAAAAGGCAAGGGAGCCTCTGAAGTCTTTTTTTGTAAGGGAACTAACCCCATACATGAGGGTTCCACCTTCATGATCTAGACCCTCCCAAAGGCACTGTCTACAAAAGTTACCACGTAAGGTTTCAACATATGAATTTAGGTGTTGGTGATGGTTTGGTCGCTAAGTCATGTCCGGCTCTTGCGACCGCATAAACTGTAGCTTGCCAGGTTCCATAGGATTTTCCAGGCAAGGATACTGGAGTGGGTAGCCAGTTCCTTCACCAAGGGATCTTCCCAACCCAGGAAATGAACCCGAATCTCCTGCATTGCAGGCAGATTCTTTACCAACTGAGCTATGAGAATTTAGGGGTGTGACACAAACATTCAGTTATAGTTCAGTCGCTCAGTT
The DNA here is from genome assembly GCA_006410615.1 of Neotragus moschatus. NCBI lineage: Eukaryota > Metazoa > Chordata > Mammalia > Artiodactyla > Bovidae > Neotragus > Neotragus moschatus. Next base: position 31,015 of record SJYA01006268.1, on the reverse strand, counting down.
GTGTCTGACTCTTTGTGACCCCATGGACTGCAGCATGCCAAGACTCCCTGTCCATCACCAACTCCCAGAGTTTACTCAAACTCATGTCTATCGAGTTGGTGATGTCATCCAACCATCTCATCCTCTGTCGTCCCCTTCTGCTCCTGCCTTCAGTCTTTTGCTGCATCAGTCTTTTCACATAAGTCAGTTCGTCCCATCAGGTGCCAAAAGTATTGGAGTTTCAGCTTCAGCATCAATCCTTCCAATGAATATTCAGTACTGATTTCCTTTAGGATGGACTGGTTGAATCTCCTTGCTGTCCAAGGGACTCTCAAGAGTCTTCTCCAACAGCACAGTTCAAAAGTATCAATTATTCAGCACTCAGCTTTCTTTACAGTCCAACTCTCACATCCATACATGACCACTGGAAAAACCATAGCCTTAACTAGACAGACCTTTTTTGGCAAACTAATGTATCTGCTTTTTAATAAGCTGTCTAAGTTGGTCGTAACTTTTCTTCCAAGGAGCAAGCGTTTTTTAATTTCATGGCTGCAGTCACCATCTGCAGTGATTTGGGAGCCCTCCAAAATAAAGTCTGTCATTGTTTCCAATGTTTCCCCATCTACTTCCCATGAAATGATGGGACCGGATGCCATGATCTTCGTTTTCTGAATGTTGAGCTTTAAGCCAACATTTTCACTCTCCTCTTTCACTTTCATCAAGAGGCTTTTTAGTTCCTCTTCACTTTCTGCCATAAGGGTGGTGTCATCTGCATATCTGGGGTTATTGATATTTCTCCCGGCCATCTTGATTCCAGCTTGTGCTTCACCCAGTCCCGCATTCCTCATTCCTACTCTGCATAGAAGTTAAATCAGTAGAGTGACAATATACAGCCTTGACACACTCCATCCTGATTTAGAACCAGCCTGTCGTTCCGTGTCCAGTTATAACTGCTGCTTCTTGATTGGCATTGTTATGCCCAAGTCACAAAATCTCCCAATGACCACCAGGGAGCTGGTATCTGATGCAAAGGCAAGAGAGTCTTTATTACCAAGCTCGAGCTGGGGCTCCCAGCGACACCGACGCAGCGGCTGTAGGGAGGAGCCTCGAACGCTGGGTTTCATTGCATATATAGGGTAGACGTCTAATTGATTACCTTCTGTGGAAGGGTTAGGTGTTGGGTTCTGATTGGTTCCCATTTCCCAGGCTTAATTGCTTAATTCGAATTTCCTGGGCAGGTCATAAATCCTGAACATAAAGTCAGGAGATCCTAATCTGGGATCTGATTAGCTCGCAGGTGGTAGGGTGAGGTCACGGGATTTCCAAAGACTCTTTCCTCAGAAATGGAGTCTTTTTTTTTTTAACAAAATAGAGTGGCTTAGGTCCTTCAGCATACAGATTTCTCAGGAGGCAGGTCAAGTGGTCTGGTATTCCCATCTCTTTTAGAATTTTCCACAGTTTATCGTGATCCACACAGTGGATCAAAGGCTTTGGTGTAGTCAATAAAGCAGAAATAGATGTTTTTCTGGAACTCTTTTGCTTTTTCCATGATCCAACGGATGTTGGCAATTTGATCTCTGGTTCTTTTGCCTTTTCTGAATCCATCTTGAACATCTGGAAGTTCCCAGTTCACGTGCTGTGAAAGCCTGGCTTGGAGAATCTTGAGTATTATTTTACTAGTGTGTGAAATGAGTGCAATTGCGTGGTAGTTTGAACATTCTTCATCGCCTTTCTTTGGGACTGGAATGAAAACTGACCTTTTCCAGTCCTGTGGCCACTGCTGACTTTTCCAAATTTGCTGACATACTGAGTGCAGCACTTTCACAGCATCATCTTTTAGGATTTGAAAGAGCTCAACTGGAATTCCATCTTTGTTCGTAGTGATGCTTCCTAAGGCCCACTTGACTTTGCATTCCAGGATATCTGACTCTAGGTGAGTGATCACACCATCGTGATTATCTGGGTCGTGAAGATCTTTTTTGTACAGTTCTTCTGTGTATTCCCATCACCTCTTCTTAATCTTGTCTGCTTCTGTTAGGTCCATACCATTTCTGTCCTTTATTGTGCCCATCTTTGCATGAAATGTTCCCTCGGTCTCTCTAATTTTCCTGAAGAGATCTCTAGTCTTTCCCATTCTATTGTTTTCCTCTATTTCTTTGCATTGGTCACTGAGGAAGGCTTTGTTTTCTCTTCTTGCTATTCTTTGGAACTCTGCATTCAAGTGGGTATCTCTTTCCTTTTCTCCTTTGTCTTTCACTTCTCTTCTTTTCTCAGCTATTTCTTAGGACTTCTCAGACAATTATTTTGTCTTTTTGCATTTCTTTTTCTTGGGGTTGGTCTTGATCACTGACTCCTGTACAATGTCACAAACCTCCATCCATAGTTCTTCAGGTACTCTTTCTTTCAGATCTAATCCCTTGGATCTATTTGTCACTTCCACTGTATAGTCTAAAGGGATTTGAGTTAGGTCATACCTGAATGGTCTAGTGATTTTCCCTACTTTGTTCAATGTAAGTCTGAATTTGGCAATAGGAGTTCATGATCTGAGCCACAATCAGCTCCCGGTCTTGTTTTTGCTAACTGTATAGAGCTTCCCCATCTTTGGTTACAAAGAATATACATAATCTGATTCTGGTATTGACTATCTGGTGATGTTCATGTGTAGAGTCTTCTCTTGTGTTTGAAGAGGGTGTTCACTATGACCAGTGCATTCTTTTGGCAAAACTCTATTAGCCTTTGCCCTGCTTCATTCTTTACTCCAAGGCCAAATTTGCCTGTTACTCCAGGTATGTCTTCACTTCCTACTTTTGTATTTCAGTCCCCTATAATGAAAAGGACATCTTTTTGGTTTAAGTTCTAGAAGGTATTGTAGGTGCTCATAGAACCGTTTTATTTCAGTTTCTTCAGCATTACTGATCGGGGCATAGACTTGGATTATTGTGATATTGAATGGTTTGCATTGGAAACAAATGGAGGTCATTCTGCCATTTTTGAGACTGCATCCTGTACTGCATTTTGGACTCTTTTGTTGCCTATGATGGCTCCTCCATTTCTTCTAAGGGATTCTTGCCCACAGTAGTAGATGTAACGGTCATCTGAGTTAAATTCACCCATTCCAGTCCATTTTAGTTGCTGATCCCTAAAATGTCAATATTCACTCTTGCCATCTCCTGTTTGACCACTTCCACTTTGGCTTGATTCATGGATCTAACATTCCAGGTTCCTATGCAATATTCCTCTTTACAGCATAAGACTTTACCTCCATCAGCAGTCACATCCACAACTGGGTGTTGTTTTTGCTTTGGGTCCATTTCCTCATTCTTTCTGGAGTTAGTTCTCTACTGACCTCCAGCAGCATATAGGGCACCTACCGACTTGGGGAGTTCATCTTTCAGTGTTCTATCTTCTTGCCTTTTCATACTGTTCAGTTATAGTAGATGCTGATAAGATCAGTGGCTGCCAGGATTTCAGGGGAGAGGTGAAGCACAGGGGATTATTAGAGGGATGAAACTATTCTGCATGAAACTGCAATGATAATTATGTGTGCATTTGTAAAAACACATAAGATAGTACAACATCAAGAGTGAACTGTGATGTAAACTATGTACTTTAGTTAGTAATGATGTATTCATATTATTTCCACAAATAATACTAACAGTATTATGCTGTTAGTACAGCATACAACAGTTAAGCAAGTATTGGTGCTCAGTTCAGCTCAGTTCAGTTGCTCAGTCATGTCTGACTCTTTGCGACCCCATGAATCACAGCACGCCAGGCCTTCTTGTCCATCACCAACTCCCAGAGTTCACCCAGACTCACCTCCATCGAGTCAGTGATGCCATCCAGCCATCTCATCCTCTGTTGTCCTGCCCCCAATCCCTCCCAGCATCAGAGTCTTTTCCAATGAGTCCACTCTTCGCATGAGGTGGCCAAAGTACCACCTTTCAGCTTCAGCGTCATTCCTTCCAAAGAAATCCCAGGGCGGATCTCCTTCAGAATGGACTGGTTGGATCTCCTTGCAGTCCAAGGGACTCTCAAGAGTCTTCTCCAACACCACAGTTCAAAAGCATCGATTCTTCGGCGCTCAGCCTTCTTCACAGTCTAACTCTCACGTCCATACACGACTACTGGAAAAACCATAGCCTTGACTAGACAGACCTTAGTTGGCAAAGTGATGTCTCTGCTTTTGAATATGCTATCTAGGTTGCTCATAACTTTTCTTCCAAGCAGTAAGCATCTTTTAATTTCATGGCTGCAGTTCAGTGTTATTCATGCATCAATAGCAGACAACCAAGTTAAAACAGAGTGAAAAACTAACTCGGTATTGTGGCTAAACAACTTATTTTTAATGAAATTATCACTTGAAGTGACTTTAAAGGCATACAAAATACACAATGGAAAACTGCTAACACAAAATCTCTCTGAAGAAATACATTTTGAAACAATCATTTCCATTCCTTAAAATTTTTTTTGAACTTCTTTTAGTCTAGGAACAGAAAACCCAACAGTCAGCTACAGTTCTTAAGTACAGTACAGACATATAGGTATCAGATTAAGGCAAGTGTTTTTTACTACTTGTTCTGCCACTCTCAAGGGAAGGACTGTTTGCGCCACATAACCATAAGTCAGTTAATATTTTACACTTTTTATTTAGGTACTTACAAAAATATGTTTGACTTTTTTGCTCACTTTATTAGTTAAAATATATCCCCCCAAAAATTACTCATTTCTGGGTGGCTAAAATGACCTGCCCAGTGTCATAATTCTAAAAGTATTTTGCATAGTAATTTACATTTGCCAAAAAGTAATTCAAAGGACAAAGTAACCCTTGCAGATTAAGCTGCCACTGCCCATACAAAATAAGCAAAAACGTCTCATGAAATTAAAAAAAAATTTTTTTTCTCTGCTCCTTGGAACGGAAGCTATCCAAGATAGTTTGAGATAAAGTCTAAGAAACTCAGAAACATTAAGTCGTTTGGTCCTTTACGGTGCAACAGTGCTTTTAATGGACGAGTTTCAGGAAGTAGGTTCTATTCAGTCTCTTCATGTGGTAAAGCTTTTGTCTCTCAGTTGTCCCCTTGCTGCTGCTGCTAAGTCACTTCAGTCGTGTCCAGCTCTGTGTGACCCCACAGACGGCAGCCCACCAGGCTCCTGTCCCTGGATTCTCCAGGCAAGAACACTGGAGTGGGTTGCCATTTCCTTCTCCTTACATGTTCACAAAACCTCAAAGAGCAGCGCCCCAACCAAACTAAACCTCCGGAAGCAAGGAGATAGCCGCAACCTCTTCGGAAGTAAGATGGCAGTAGCATGGCGCTCTGGGCGGACCCGGCCACGACTCTGTAGCCGGAAGTCCTCCGGCGCTAGCCAGTAGGAAGCGGAAGTAAAGGGCGGTCGGCAGCTGGTTTCTCCTTTGCGAGGCCGGCTTGTGAGCAGAGCCGCGGGAAAGGCGCGTGTCGGCCGCTCACTGGCGCAGCTGCTGCCGCCTGCGCCGCTGTCCTGCCCCGCCCCGGCGTTGTCGCAGGTGCCCTGGCGGACAGAGCGCGGCCCCTGGCATGGGCCGGAAAGGGGATGAGAGCGGCGCGTGTGCTGCAGCTGCAAGACCAGTGACAGGTACCTCTGGGGTTGGAGTGGGGAGGTCTCGCCGGCGGAGAGAGGGTCTGGGGAGCGAGGCCATCGTGTGTCTCGGTCACCTTGATCTTCCGATTCTTTTCTACCTCAGTTTCCCCTCCTGTGTCTCAGCCCTTCCTCTCTGTTCGAGTCCCTCTAGAAGTCCTTCAGTGTTTTCTGCACAAATCCGGTTTCTGCGAGGGTGGCCGCGGACTCTCTTCATCGGTTTTGCGCCTTCATTGGAGAGCTTTGAAACCCGTGTGCCCAAGTGCAGACGGAGGTGGGGGACGTGTCCTAACACGAATTCAGACCAAGCTTGACCCCAAGAAGGTTGAGAGCCAGCGGTTTGCAGGACTCCGGTGGGAAAAAGATGGATCTTTTTATAGATTTATGATTTCCCTAAAATGGATTCGGGTGGTGAATTTTGTTTACCGTTTTCGTTTGTTTCAAGGATCTATTGACTGGAAATTGGATGATCCGGTTTCACTTTTAGTGTGGGACCTGCCAGAAGAGTAAGATCCGTGTACATCGCCAATGAGTTATGGGCGCCAGCTCTTCAGTGTTCCTTGGCCAGAATCTCTGGATTGTTTAGCTTTTTTTTTTTTTTTTTTGCCAGATTTGAAACCTAGCATAGTTTGTTAATTTGAAGTCTTGGTGTCTTATGCCTTACTGTGTGCTAACTATTTTGAAAACGTTCATCATGCACTTGGCCAGCCAATTTTAGTGTGATATTTGAAGACGTTTTAAATAGCTGTATGATAGCAACATAAAAGTTGGGTTAATTGTAGTCTTTCCGTTTGACTTGCTTTTGATAAACTTAGCTGAAACTCATTTTTAATAAGGGAAATAAACATTGCTTTCTACAGTAGTATAACTCCTTCACAGTGTGTGTTTAACTTGAGGGGACTAGATTGAACTATGGAGAAAATTCTAGTTATAAATGTATACTAATTTAATTATTTCAGAAGTAAATTTATTTCTCAAGAAGGGTACTTCCTAATATTTTTCCTTGCTATTTTCATATATGTTGAAACTCATCTATTAACCTGAACCCTTCAAGTGTTTTTTTTGAGTTCATTAGCTGTTTTCTTCTGGAGAAGGCAATGGCACCCCATTCCAGTACTCTTGCCTAGAAAATCCCATGGACAGAGGAAGCTGGAAGGCTGCAGTCCATGGGGTAGCTGAGGGTCAGACACGAGTGAGCGACTTCACTTTCACTTTTCACTTTCATGCTTTGGAGAGGAAAATGGCAACCCACTCCAGTGTTCTTGCCTGGAGAATCTCAGGGACGGGGCAGCCTGGTGGGCTGCCCTCTATGGGATCGCACAGACTCGGACACGGCTGAAGTGACTTAGCAGTAGTAGCAGCAGCTATTTTCTTCAGTTTAAAAATGGAAAAAGTTGGTGATNTCTCTTGCCTGGAAAATCCCATGGACGGAGGAGCCTGGTAGGCTACAGTCTATGGGGTCACAAAGAGTCGGACACGACTGAGTGACTTCACTTTCTTTCTTTCACCTTCTTTACCCTCTGAGCCACCAGGGAAGCTTACTCAGGATTACTGAGAGGCAAAGATGAAGTCTGATCCCAGCTGAAAGGGCTCTTGGGGTCATGAGTGCCTGGACTTTGGTAGAACCAGTGACTTCATCCTTAGCCTCAATGATGCTCACCCTTCCCTTTTCCTGATCCTGGTGAAGGAGCCATGCAAAGTTGGGGTACTGCCCAGGGGGAGGGGGAGAGGTGTGTGCAGAGCAAGTGATCCCATACCATCTTTCCCTCATCTGAGTTTTTCCCCCGGGCCTTCAAGTGATATTCTGCTCCCTGACACCCTCCGTCTCCTGCATCGGTAATGACTGGCCTCCTGGGCCCTCTACGGCTTCTCTGCTGTTTCCCTGATCCAGCACTTTTTCCTCGGTGCATTATTTTCCCCTGGATTTTCAAATTCCCTATGGACCCTAATCAGACAGCAAGCTGCGCACACTTGGCAAGTTTTGAGTTTTAATAAAAAATCATGTTTATTCCTGTGAAGGCTTTTTTCCTTCCCCATGAATTCTCCTAACGAATGCAGTTTTTTCTTGACTCGGCTTTTTCTTGAGTTGGGTTGTTTTTTTTAAAGCTGACTCTATTCGCAGGTTCACTCTGATCTCAAGAGCCAGGAGCCTGCACTGCAACTCCAACAGTTTCAGGTCCTACGGAAGACTTGCATTAGCCCCCTTCTGGTTTTTGCTCCTGGTGTGTCCCAAAGCAATTTAAAATATCAAAGGAAAAGGGGGGAGAGAAATAAGAAACGATCCAGGCCTGCATGAAGATGTAAAAGGCATTCTAATATTCTGAGCAATAAATCAACGGCACCTGATGTCTTAGTCGAGAGCTGGATGGGCAGCAGGCCACCTGATATGTCTGTGGTCCCCGGTTCTGTCCTGGGAGCCACCACGGCAGGGACCACTCTCTGATGCTATGTCACGAATGCGGGAAGGATGATGTTCCCAGAAACATCATGGTGGTCCCGTCAACCCAGTCCTTCCCCATCTACTATTATTACTACTACTCATAGTTCACCATGAGCTTGGTGTGTGTGCCCAGTTGTGTCTGACTTTGTGACCCCTTGGGCTGTGGCCCACCAGGCTCCTCCATCTATGGGATTTCCCAGGCAACAGTACTAGAGTGCGTTGCCTGCCCTCCCCCAGGGGATCTTCCCAACACCAGGAATGAACTCGTGTTTCCTAAGTCTCCTGTATTGCAGGCTACATCACGCCAAGTAGCTGAACCCAGTTTCTCCCTTCCCTCCCTGTCTTAATCCTCTAGCATTGGAGGTGACTGTCAACGAGGCAGAAAAATGTGAAAATGAGAAGAAGTTGCAAGAAGGAGTAAAGACCTTGTACTGGCTCAGTTTGCACCTTCGGACAGCGGGAGAGTTAGACGAGATCTTCATCACGTGGAATGACCTGGAGAGCTTTCTAACACTTCACCTGCCCAGTCCTGACCTATTTGATAGTCTCTGAGGAAGAGACAGATTGTGTATTTTGTTGTGCATTCCTTGGTTGAGGGGCTTCCCAGGTGGCGCTAGTGGTAAAGAACCTGCCTGCCGATGCAGGAGACAGAAGAAATGAAGGTTTGATCCCTGGGTTGGGAAGATCCCCCGGAGGAGGGCATGGCAACACACTCCAGTAGGTTTGCCCGGAGAATCCCATGGACAAAGGAGCTTGGCGGGGCAGAGTCCATAGGGTCACAAAGAGTCATACACAACCGAAGCGACTTAGCATGCATGCATGCACCTTGGTTGAGACCAATTGGAGAAAGTGATGACTGTCAGCATCCCTCCCCATCCAGCTGCTGAGTCAGTGAACCCCTTCTGCCAGAGACCGCAAACTCCTAGGAGATTGTTTCTTACTTCCCAGAGGATGACACCCTTCCCATCAAAATACAGTAGGTACTCAGGAAACACTTCTGGAATCAAGTAGATGGAGTTATCTTCTTATGTCTCATTTTCTTACTTCTGCTGCTTATGAAATGCATTAGTGCAAATGGACAATTATGTAACCCCTAAACCATGTGGACTTGATCCGTTTATAACACAAAGTTAATCCAACCCAGGTTAATCATCCTGAAGCTCTTAGCCATTTGGAATCTCTCTCTGATGGGACAAGAGGTCATACNATGTCTCATTTTCTTACTTCTGCTGCTTATGAAATGCATTAGTGCAAATGGACAATTATGTAACCCCTAAACCATGTGGACTTGATCCGTTTATAACACAAAGTTAATCCAACCCAGGTTAATCATCCTGAAGCTCTTAGCCATTTGGAATCTCTCTCTGATGGGACAAGAGGTCATACGTTTACAACATGTGGGCTTTATGAATAATTGTTTCCTCTTCCATACTAAGCTTGTTTTCTCAATGAAAAAGTCTATGGTTTTTTTCCCATCTGATCTGAGGTTCTTCTCACACGTGGATACACCTCAACCCTTTTTTTCTTTTTTTAGTAACTCTGGGTCTTTGGGCCTTTCATGTTTTCCTACATCTGCCCCTGGATGCAGTAGAAAAATCTATAATGTGCATCTAGCAAGTGGCCTCCAGAGGGGCCTGGCTTGTGGCTCACCGACCCTGTGTTTCCTAGTGCTTTCTCATTTTAAATGCTCCTAAACCAACAGCCGGCAGCATCNCCCATCTGATCTGAGGTTCTTCTCACACGTGGATACACCTCAACCCTTTTTTTCTTTTTTTAGTAACTCTGGGTCTTTGGGCCTTTCATGTTTTCCTACATCTGCCCCTGGATGCAGTAGAAAAATCTATAATGTGCATCTAGCAAGTGGCCTCCAGAGGGGCCTGGCTTGTGGCTCACCGACCCTGTGTTTCCTAGTGCTTTCTCATTTTAAATGCTCCTAAACCAACAGCCGGCAGCATCGGTCATTAGGGAAGCCGTGGACACTGAGCCGGTGCCTCAGCCCAATTACAGGGGCAGGTCCGGCAGGCTTTCTGCTGTGGGCCGGGGCCCCTGGCACTGCGAGTGTTTTCAGTGCACTGGCAGCCGAAGCAGTTGTTTTAGGCTTAATTGGCCCGAGGCTCATACATGGACCCCAGCTTTGTCCCCTCAAGCAATGCACAGAGCACGGTAGTCGAGAAGGGATGAGCTGCTTCCACAAGGCATTGTACAAGAGGAGTAAAGCCTTCAGTCATTGCTGCCACATGGTCGCTGCCACCTGCTTTGGCCCCTCTCACCTGGGGCTTGCTGCATAACGTGGCATGTGGTGCACCAGTAGTGATGAAATGCACTTTTCTTTTTAATTCTGAGCGCCAACCAAATGATTTCCCATGATGTTTTTCTCCCATAAATCAGCCTCAAGAATAAAGCATGTGTACACAAACATTTCTTACCAGTCAGCCCTTTCTTGACTGCTTTGTAGGAAAGTGACAGTGCTTTTCCCACCCTGCTGTCCAGAGAGTGGGTATAAGGAGCGCTGGGAGTGGGAAACCAGACGACAGGCTGCAGCCTTGCCTCCGCCCCAGTGCACTTGAGACCTCGGAGTTGACATTTAACCTCTTCTAGGTGATGGCACCCCACTCCAGTACTCTTGCCTGGAAAATCCCATGGATGGAGGAGCCTGGTAGGCTGCAGTCCATGCAGTTTTGAAGAGTTGGACACGACTAAGCAACTTCCCTTTCATTTTTCACTTTCATGCATTGGAGAAGGAAATGGCAACCCACTCCGGTGTTCTTGCCTGGAGAATCCCAGGGATGGGGAGCCTGGTGGTCTGCCGTCTCTGGAGTCACACAGAGTCGGACACAACTGAAGCGACTTAGCAGCAGCAGCTTCAGTTTACCCATAGGAAAAATGGGAGTGGTGGTGATACCTATCCCGTCAATCTAACTGATACTTTAATAACTGTTGTTGCTGTTCAGTCACTCAGTCGTGTCAGACTCTGCAACCCCATGAACTGCAGCATGCCAGACTTCCCTGTCCTTCAGTATCTCCTGAACTGTGCTCAAATTCATGTCCACTGAGTTGATGATGCCATCCAACCATCTCATCTTCCGTTGCCCTCTTCTCCTCCTGGCTTCAATGTTTCCCAGCATCAGGGTCTTTTTCAATGAGTCAGCTCTTCACATCAACTGATCAAAATATTAGAGCTTCAGCATCAGTTCTTCCAATGAATATTCAAGGTTGATTTCCTTTAGGATTGACTGGTTTGATCCCCTTGAAACCCAAGGGACTCCCAAGAGTCAGCCTTTTCCAGCATCGCAGTTCAAAAGCATCAATTCTTTGGCGCTCAACTTTCTCTATGGTCCAGCTCTCACATCCATACATGATTACTGGAAAAACCATAGCTTTGACTGTAGGGACCTTTGTCGGCCAAGTGATGTCTCTGCTTTTTAATAATTGAGAGAAAGCAATCTGTGAGAAGTACAAAATTATCCAAATGCATGGTGTTGCTAATTTCCACTACTTGAATGAATGGGGATTTTTCTCTTTGGATCTGCGTGGTGGCCTGTTTTTCAGTTGCCACAGAAAACTGTCTCCGGGTCTGGTGTGTCTGGTAGCAGTAGTACAGCCCTCCTTCCTCATCTGTCACTGTGTGTCACATTTCCTAAAGAAGATCTCAGTAGATCATGTGCCAATTTGTTGGGGGCAGTTATCCATCAAGGTGGAACCTGGGTCATTCATCTCTACACCTGGCAGCTGCCATCGACTCACAGCAGATGCTGCCCTAAAGAGCTAAGAAGTGACAGGAACAGCTCATCTGAGAGCCGCAGCACCCCGTGATTTCAATGTGTGCTATGGGGGAAGAAATCCCAAAGAGNGTGCCAATTTGTTGGGGGCAGTTATCCATCAAGGTGGAACCTGGGTCATTCATCTCTACACCTGGCAGCTGCCATCGACTCACAGCAGATGCTGCCCTAAAGAGCTAAGAAGTGACAGGAACAGCTCATCTGAGAGCCGCAGCACCCCGTGATTTCAATGTGTGCTATGGGGGAAGAAATCCCAAAGAGAGGAGGTGTGTTTGAAATTATTGCTCCCCCAAACCCCAATCCTGTTTCATGTGTTTTTTTTTTTTNTTTCATATATGTTGAAACTCATCTATTAACCTGAACCCTTCAAGTGTTTTTTTTGAGTTCATTAGCTGTTTTCTTCTGGAGAAGGCAATGGCACCCCATTCCAGTACTCTTGCCTAGAAAATCCCATGGACAGAGGAAGCTGGAAGGCTGCAGTCCATGGGGTAGCTGAGGGTCAGACACGAGTGAGCGACTTCACTTTCACTTTTCACTTTCATGCTTTGGAGAGGAAAATGGCAACCCACTCCAGTGTTCTTGCCTGGAGAATCTCAGGGACGGGGCAGCCTGGTGGGCTGCCCTCTATGGGATCGCACAGACTCGGACACGGCTGAAGTGACTTAGCAGTAGTAGCAGCAGCTATTTTCTTCAGTTTAAAAATGGAAAAAGTTGGTGATGACTTAGAACTTTATGCCTTTTCTATTTTTCAAAAGTGATAAACACTTGCCATAATATAACTTTGATGAATATTTTAAATAAATGAGCAAGAGTGTTTTTAATTTACACTAAAGAAACCAGGCCACATGCTAGATCTTGTAGAGGAATCATTTGGGCCTGGAACTTACTGAAGACTTTAATTTATGGATCATGCCTTAAGTGTGACGCCTATAATCACGCAGTGCCACACTGAAGATTCTGCCAACAGTTAGTCTGCAGACTATTCCTCTTAATAAGCAACTTTGAAGGACTATTAGGGTCAGAGTGATATGGGATCTTGGCAAATGAAGGCATCCTTAAACAAAAGACCACTCAGAAAGGTTCTTACTTTGACTTCCGTGGACAGTCTTTTCCTCTGGTGTTGCCTGTGGTATCAAGGATGTGGGGTTTGGGTATGGGAAAGCTGTTCATTAATGTATGGCTTTCCTCCCTTTCTCCTCTCTAATGATGCTCTGCTGCACCCCAAGAACTCTCTCTATGTCTTTAAAGTAGGTCTAGGGGATCTCTGGGTGAGTCATGATGGGTAGTTTTCATTTTCACCCTTCTGAAGTCCTAGGCTTTCTGAGCACCTTTGCTTTTGGTGCCATATCCCGTTTTCTCCCAGTTCTTTTCATGCACCTGTTAATGAACAGAGTCTGTGTGTGTTTATGTTGAGGGCCTCCTGTGTCCCAGGCATTATGCTAGGCATGTGACTGTGACAAAACTCCCTGCTCTTGAGGTGCTCACATTCTGTCCCCAAAGTCAGCCCCAGTATGGATCTGTCAGGCTGGTTGCTTGATCGCACCCTTGGTTCCTTGGTTTCAAGGTGAAACCATACCTCTCTTGGCCATTTGGGACCCAAAGCCTCTGCCCCTAGAAATCCTTGAACTTTCCTTGGGTCACATAATAAAGCTGTATGGTCAGTCTAGGTCTGGACATTAAGAATCCCTTCTTAAAGCCAGGGCAGAGAGCATGGTATTGTAGAACTTTTAAAAACAGGCAGGTGTAGGTTCCAAATATTGCTATTTATTAGGCAAGTTACTTAGCCTCTCTGAATTCCCATTTTCTTATTTTTAAAGTGGGAGTGATAGTGTTTCACCCATCATGCACTGTCTGCCATTTGCCAGGCACTGCTGTTTACTGAGGTGAGCAGAGTGGAGTAGGCCTTGTGTGGACAGGCTGGGGAACGTGCTGTTTGCAGAGCTCTTGGCAGTGGCGCAGTCCAGAGTGATTCCGCCTCTAGTAATTGCTCAGTAAATGTGAGTGTCTGCTCGGGTGGAGTGGGGAGGAGCCTCCTCCTCACTCTATGCGTGCAGTCTATCTGGGAGTACTGTTCAGTGGCATCCAGTTTCTCATCCGGAATCATCACTGTGGGGGGTGACATGTCTAGGTCCCTGCAGGAAAAATTGTGAACACAGCTGTAGCATTATTACTGCTTGAACATAGTTCGTATGCACTGCCTCTGGTTTAGAAACTTACTGATTTTAGGATAGGATTTAAAAAAAACTTTGCTGGCACAGTGGTAAAGAATCTGCTTGCCAATGCAGGAGACCTGGGTTCAGTCCCTGGGTTGGGAAGATCCCCTTGAGGAGGAAATGGCAACTTGCTCCAGTATTCTTGCCTGGAAAATTCCATGGACAGAGGAGCCTGGCAGGCTACAGTCCATGGGGTCACAGAGCTGGAAACAACTGAGCAGGCAGGCACTATAGTTGATTTACAGTGTTGTGTTAGTCTTTGCTATACAGCAAAGTGTTTTTTTCCCCCTCTAGCCACAGAGGGTACATTTCCAAGGAATGTTTTTGGGGCCTTGTAATAGTGATGAGCTGTTATTGTATAGTTTAGAAGATAGTTTCTAGCTTCTTTTCCTTATGACATATTTTGCTAAAGCAGTTATAAGGTCCATCTAGTCAAGGCTATGGTTTTTCCGGTAGTCATGTGTGGATGTGAGAGTTGGACTGTGAAGAAGGCTGAGCACTGAAGAATTGATGCCTTTGAACTGTGGTGTTGGAGAAGACTCTTGAGAGTCCCTTGGACTGCAAGGAGATCCAACTAGTCCATTTAAAGGAGATCAGTCCTGGCTGTTCTTTGGAAGGAGGGATGCTAAAGCTGAAACTCCAGTACTTTGGCCACCTCATGCAAAGAGTTGACTCATTGGAAAAGACTCTGATGCTGGGAGGGATTGGGGGCAGGAGGAGAAGGGGACAATAGAGGATGAGATGGCTGGATGGTATCACTGACTCGATGGACATGAGTCTGAGTGAACTCTGGGAGTTGGTGATGGACAGGGAGGCCTGGCGTGCTACAATTCATGGGGTTGCAGAGTCGGACAGGACTGAGCGACTGAACTGAACTGAGCGACTGAACTGAACTGAACTGGCACATTACAAAGTGACTTTTGCTACAAAGTGACTTTTGTTACAAAGTGATTTCATGTTGCCTTCTCATCTTGGCAGATACTGTTATTCTTATTTTAGAGAGTGGGAGACTAAGGGTAAGGGTGGAGGAGTTATTAGGTAACATGCTTGGGGTTAAACTGTTGGTAACTAGCAAACTCAGGAGTTGATCATAGGTCTCTATTACTATACCATGTTTGTTCTATCAGGAGGAGCAGGTTTCTGAGGCTGCAGTCCATGCACCTCCAGGGGAGGGTGTCTGAGAGAGTTCTTGAGTGGTCTGAAATTGTATGTAACAGTTTGGGTCCTTGCTTGACCCTCTGCAGGAAATGTCAGTAACTTTTGCTACTTCGAAGAAGAGCCTACATCATTTCCAGTTTCCTCTCTATGCCCCCCACCTCCCCAACCCCCTCATCCTCCCAAGCCAGAACTTACCTGCTGGCAGGTTTCATTGTCAGACGTCTGGTTTGGTTAGTCCTAGCGGAGAAGGCAATGGCACCCCACTCCAGTACTCTTGCCTGGAAAATCCCATGGATGGAGGAGCCTGGTGGGCTGCAGTCCATGGGGTCGCTAAGAATCGGACACGACTGAGCGACTTCCCTTTCACTTTTCACTTTCTTGCATTGGAGAAGGCAATGGCAACCCACTCCAGTGTTCTTGCCTGGAGAATCCCAGGGACGGGGGAGCCTGGTGGGCTGCCGTCTATGGGGTTGCACAGAGTCGGACACGACTGAAGCGACTTAGCAGCAGCAGCAGCAGCAGCAGCAGCAGCAGTCTTTATTAATGTTGACTTAAAAAAAAAATCTATTTATAAATGGGGCTTCCCTGGTGGCTGAGGGTAAAGAATCCACCTACGATGCAGAAGACAGGGGTTCGATCCCTGAGTCAGGAAGATTCTCTGGAGAAGAGAATAGCAACCCACGTCAATATTCTTGCCTGGGAAATACTATGGTTAGAGAGCCTGGCAGACTCCACGGGGTCGCAAGAGACAGACACAACTTAGCAACTGAACAGCTACACGTTTATAAATGGGATGTTCCTATTAATTTTTTTGTTTCCCAAGAAGCCAACAGTGCCTGGACTTCGGACTTTTTTTTTAAAAAAAGCAACTTTTTGTGCTTCCCTGGTTGGTCAGTGGTGAAGAATTCACCTGCCAGTGTAGGAGACATGGGTTTGATCCGTGGTCTGGAGGATCCCACATGCCGTGCGGCAACTTAGCTGGCGCACCACAGCTGTTGAGTCTGTGATCTAGAGCCCGGGAGCCACAGCCACTGAGCCCCGACGCTGCAGCTGCTGAAGCCCACACGCCCTCGAGCCCTTGTTCCACAGCAAGAGAAGCCTACTCAGTGAGAGGCTGACATCTCTGATGGGTATGGGCTCCCAGGAGATGAAGCGCAGCCTTTGTAGGGAAGAGTGTCATGAACTACACACCTTTAGTTGTGTATCAGTAATCAGCTAACATCTATGGACCATCTATAGATAGTATGTGCCATTATATTTTGGAAACATTTTTATTTCTGTCACAATCATGTTATTTTGTGTCTCTAAGTATTAAGATTCAGGTTTAAACACTGCCTTGTAGAAAAATCTTTTTTTTTTTTTCCCCTTTCTAGGACTTTGCTGTAGAATGGGCCATCTGCCTCTGCTTATTGGACTATGGCTGTTTTCCTCAGTGAAGGCAGATTCAAAAGCCATTACGACCTCTCTTACAACAAAATGGTTTTCCACTCCATTGTTATTAGAAACCAGGTAAGAAGACATGTTTTTTCCTTTCACATGTTTAAGTGAAAATGTGGGCTCTACCAGTGAATATTTGGGAGCTTTTAGGGATTGGGATTCTTATTATGCATTTAGTAAGAGCCCCATTCAGCGTGCACTGTGCTGTGTACCCACCACAGGCCGAGAGAACACAGATTTTGCCGGCAGGCTAGGACTGCACTGATGACAGAGATCCTTAGGGACTTCTTTAGACAGATATACTGCATTGGTTAAGTTATGATGGTGTCTTCCAGCAAGAGTGCAAATATGCTAATAAGGGAAGAGAGTGTTGTACTTGAAGGAAAATTTCTGTTTATTTGAACAGAGTACTAAGGGGTGTTTAAGACAAGAAAGAGAAGAGAGCTTGTTGAGGTGCAGGTGGAGGACATACCCCTCCTGAGAACTTGGAAGGAGACAGACCCCAGATAAAAGAGTGCAGGGGGAAGCTGAGAAAGTGGCCATGTCTAATCTGATGTTAGCTTCTCCAAAATCAGGATGCAGTTAATCAAGTTGTTATCGTACAATTAAAATTGGTAGCAGCTTTCACTCTTAGCATTTTCTAAAACAGTGATATGTCTTAAAGTTGACAGTTGTCTTTGGGCAGCATTTCCTGAAACATGCTGGACCCTAGTCTCCTCTCCCATCTACCTCAGGACCATCTGGGGCCTCAAGAAACTCTGGAAGACTGGTTCTGGCCTGTTTGCCTTCTGCCGCATGCAGCCATTTTTACTTCTGCTGTGTTGCGGGGTCTTGGTGCCGAAAATGAGTTTCAAAGGCCTAGGCTTTGAAGGGATTTAGAGTGTAGTGAATATGCAGTAAGTTACACCAAGTTTCCCACCGTTACCTCTCAAACTAGAAGAGACTCTCTGGTCTGGGGAGTATGGAAGAAAATGAAAGTCGAAGGAAACTTGACAACCCTTCAGTGATCCACAAGAAGGAGTTAGTAGACAGATTGTAGAAACCATACCTATGTTTTTAGGGGAAAAAAGAAAACATGCATCTCAATTTCTCAGTAAAGAAGATTGCCCAAACTTGGGGGAAAAAAAAAGAAAATGTCTTCAAATTGATTAAATAAAATATAGTCAATGATTTCTTGGAAGATTTTATAAACCAAATATACTTCTTAGTAAATGGTTGTTATGTAAGTATAATCAGATACCTGTCTTTTAGTCAGTTTTCTTGTTTATAGAGGGAAGCTTATTTTTATTGTATCTCAAATAACATATCGCTTGGACCTATAGCGAATCTTTCTAAAGCATACATTTAGGTAGGTGAAAGATAAACATTTAGTGATTTCAGAATTTGATAGAGCTGGAAATTTGAACTGTTCATCAGTTGTGGTCTATCTTTGTGACCTTCAGCTTAGAATTTTATCTTCTCACATCTTTCCTTAATCCCTAGAAAGATGTGAACACAGGGTTTATTGTGTTGATAGTGTGCCTCCTAAGAAAGAGCCTCCTTTGTATTGAGGAGAGGCCGGAAGGAACATGGGACATGCAGGAGCTGGTCTTGACTTGCGGAGGAGCCTTCCAGCTTTCTGCTGGACAGACTTTCTGCCGTCACTTCTCCATGCCTCCCTCTCCTCAGCTGTTAAAGGGCAGCAGAAAGAAACGCCAGGCCCTAACAACCCCCATGCCCGCCCCACCAGAGCCCACTGCTGATATGCCATAGTGATGTTACAACAACTAGACAGATAAATAGGCCACACCCCCTGTTAGATCTTGGGTGTTTGTAGCAGTGAAGTGTGAAGGCGTGTGAGGTCCACGACTTCCTGGACTAGGACTCGTATAACTAACTGATTTTTTTTTCTTCCTTTCTGCTCATCTTATTTTGGATGATTTGTCTGGTGTCAGTCTAAGTCATTGAGATTTACTACTACTTTACAAATAAGTTTGTGTAGCTATCTGTATCTTCTGCTTAATATTCATAACTGGGTTACATCCCATTACTCTCACTTATACTAACACACTTACTGGTGTTTGTATATTTTCTTAGAAGAGTCTTATGGCATGTACTTGTGGACTTTTGAGAAAGTATGCTCAAGTTGTCAGCCTTAATTGATCAATTTTTTTCAGTTCTTTGATCTCAGTGACGTGAGTATTATAAACTATTTCCTTCACCCCAGTTTACCCATAACAAACCTAGCCCCTTTTCATGATATCCTGGCCATTTGCCATTTGGGTTCACTATTTTAGTTTTCCTTTGTGGCTATTTACAGATAGTTTGCTAGGGTAATGGGATGAGTAGACAACTCAGAAACATGCTGTGCTTGTTTGGAACCACTCCATATTCACGTCCAGAGCTGGCTGAGGCCACCATCCTTCCCTCCCGCATCCACAGCAGACACTGATGGTGGGTCACAGCAGGTCCATGGTGGGAGGCTGAAGGATCAGATATTCCTCCATACATCGAGGCATGCAGTTAACACAGACATTTTGCTTTCCTTGCTTCCGACCCTTAGGGACTGAAAATATTCCCGTGTGTATTTTTAGATTGGACCTGATGCTCATGAAGGGTTTGTAGCTTCTGATTGTCCATCGATATTTAATTGAAGTAGAGCCCTGAATATGTTTTGAGCAGCTATAGTTACTAACAGAAACGTTGTGTAAATAAAGTTCTGTTATTAAAATTGAAGCAATCATTTATTGAATGTGTAAATATTATAATGGCCTGAGAATGCAGCTTGAAAGATTTGAGTGATTGAGACTGGAATGTAAATTCCAGATTTTTCTTTTACTACCTCTATGCCCTTAAGAAAGTTAATATATTTATAAATGGAGAAAATGTTATATATGATGTGCCCTCTCTCTCTGCCTGTCACCCAGTTTTAGCAATTGTCAACTCAAGTCCAATAACCATCACTATCACCACCCTCCTACCTTCTCCCACTAGGACATTACAAAGCAAATCCCAGCAAATCCCAAATCCCAGACACTGTAGAATTTCATCTGTAAAACTTGATTTTTTACTCAGTGGAATAGATATCAGAAGCTAAAAAACAATTTAGAGCAAAAAGCAAACAAATTGAAGCATACTGTAAGCAAATGGCAGCATTCCTTTTAATAGTATCTTGTACTGTTCTTATCTTCCATGGCTTAGTTCAGTGGATCTGGTAATTAATTTTCTTAAGACTGTTTGTCACTTAGACATTGTAAGACTTATTTATGCATTGCAGTGAGAAAGAATGGATGTTTATGTTTTCCTGTAATTATATGAAAGTATATATTTATGTGCATATGGCCTTTGTAGGAGGGTCTTAGCTTAAGTGAACCCTTGTCTCACAACTAATGAGTGTCTTACTTCTCCCCCTTCTGCTCACTTATCTTGTGAATGCTGCTTTAATTCATGAATTGAGCATTTATTTACACATCATAATCTGTCGCAAAGAGTCGGACATGACTGAGTGACTGAGCTGAGCTGAACTGAATCTATCTTAATACCTGTAAGAAGTTAATAGACTGTGAGCTATTATAAGATGTGTGTGATGTCTGTATCAGTTACTCGAAAGCCTAGAAAAGTGCCACACTCAAGGAGGTACTAATGTAATACATTATTATCATGGATATTTTCAGAAACCTATTTTTAGAGAAGCTGTGCATTACCAGGAAATGTTTCTTATTTTTCCCATATTTCTGTGTCTAGCTGTGGAGTAGAGTGAGAGTTGTACATCCCAGTGTTGACAAGTAATGAGAAAGTCTTCCTTTGGCTAGGTAAGCTGAGATCCAGATCTGTAGTTTGCTCTAAGACAGGGAAAGACCACCACTACATTGGTATGGCTTGGAAGAGAAGATAACCGATTTACATGAATCATGCGATGATTACCTGCTTTTTCTTCTCGGGATTTTAAAGGCCCTGAATGAACGGAAGTGTAGAATAGCCATTATTTTATTTTAGGTTGGTACAGTAAAGTCAAGGAAAAAATGAAGATGGCATTAAGTTCTGAGACCTGGTTTTATTAAATCAGTGCTAACTTTAAAATTTGATGGCCTTTAAAGTTTGGATTTATGGATGTGAAAAGATTGCAGCGTGCTGCCTTCAGTCTCCTAGAGATGTTTCTAGGATTCATGTTTTCCTCAGGAGAACCTTAGGCGAAACACATTGTTTTGTTCTTTGTAAGTCTTTCAGAAAATGCGTGAGCAGAACAAGTACTAGAATTATAAATTTCTAATTCTGCTTCCACTACTGACAGCATTTTCACAAAAGAGATGTCATAACCTTTTTTTATATTGGAACTTCCTTGTTGTTACAACATTTCTATTATTCTAGGATTCTTAAGGAATACCTATGAAGCTATTAAATAAATAAACTATGAAGCTAATTATTAATAGCTAATTAGCTAGTAAGATTTGCCTAAAATTAGAAAATATTTTATTGAAATATATTACATATATTCATCTGTAATATATATTATCAAAACCAAGCTTTGGACATTTGGAAACTTAAAAGCTTATTTTTACTCTCCTTAGTAATATAACTTATATTGGAAGATTTTTATTAAGTTGTTTTATTTCTGATATTTCCCCCTTTTCTCTCAGTGAGTTTTTAGCAGAAGACAGTCAAGAGAAATTTTGGGATTTTGTAGAAGCCAGTCAAAATATCGGATCATCAGATCATCACGGTAAAATAGAAGCAGATGCTTCTTTGACTTTGGTGTCTGGGAATATATTATAAATTTGGTCTCTTTCAGAGTATGGTGGCATGGCAGTTAATGAAAAACATTTTTATCTTTAGTGAGTAGAATTGTCATGGCAGCCAGCAGAGCCAATACAAACTAGTAATTGTTTTTGAAAAAGTTTACAACTTTGGCAATAAGAATTGCCTAAGATTTCCCCCCTCTTGTGTTTTGTTCTTTTGTGTTCTTTTATTGAAAGTGCTATGTGAATATTTTGCAGAAGTCAAATTTATTTAGAATCATTTAGCATCTACATAGTAACCATCAGATTTGATTTGCTTTCTTTTGTTATGAACTAATTACTCAACTGATCTGTTGTCTGTTAAGTTTCTTCTCATTGAGTGCCATCTAAAATGTTTTCCATTACGCATGCCAACCACTCACAACTAGAGTGTCAAGGTATCAAATTAATGTAGACTGTATACTTGTTTAGTTTTTGATGAGCTTTCACAAACGTTTTCTAATTCAATGTAAACTATATAGAATATGGACATTAATACTCAAAGATGCTGATACAGGAGTAGTTAAAGCCTTGAATATCGCATTGACAACAGTCCTTGTTGAAGTGAAAGTGTGTAAAAATTATAAATTTGTGACTGCTATTAATGTTTGAATTGATGTTTAACTTTATGATTTAAAAAATTAGAGCATATTTAAAAAGTGAAGTCTAAATCTTTTTTACAGTTTAAATACGTAAAAGTTTTGAACAAGCGTCTGTAAGCTTTAGTTAAATAATTTAGAGTCAACTAGAATTGTTCAAGTAACCAAAAAAAATAATTTTAGTTTACAATTTCATAAAACAAATTTATGAAAGTGGGTTTTATAGTGAAATTTGAACTCTGACATTTAAAATGAAAGTTCTTCAGTATAAATACTAGTGTGTTTTTGGTTGAAGTTTGGAGAGTATGAATTCTTGGAAGTGACCATAAAAGTATATTAAACACTTTGAAATATTACTCATAGTCCTACCACCCAAAGATAGTCACTTTTAACACTCTGGCAACATTCCTTGGTGGCTCAGATGATAAAGCATCTGCCTACAATGCAGAAGACCTGGGTTCAATCCCTGGGTTGGGAAGATCTCCTGGAGAAGGAAATGGCAGTCCACTCCAGTATTCTTGCTTGGAAAATCCCATGGACGGAGGAGCCTGGTAGGCTACAGTCTATGGGGTCACAAAGAGTTGGACACAACTGAGCGACTTCACAAAACATTTTAAGACATTTCTTTCTGATCTCTTTTTCTACTTTGAAGGTGCTAATGTCATACAGAACCTTTTACATTTTGCTTTTTAAAATGTTAAATATTTTTCTTAAATTTTTCAAAAATGTATAATAGTAGTTTAAAAGTCAAAGCTTCACATACCTGAAACTATCATAATATTGTTAATCAACTGTATACTTCATTATAAAGTAAAATTTTAGAAGAAAAACCAAAGCTATATAAAAGGCTATACACAGAAAAATCTTGTTCCTTCTGTTTCTCCTGGCTTTTTATAACCACTTAAAATTAATTTGTTTAGCCTTCAGTATTTTTTCGTTCCTCTTTTTTTTTTTTTTGACAACTATTGAGTTGACCAAAAATTCGTTCAGGTTTTCTATACTATTTTACAGGAAAACCTGAATAACCTTTTTGGCCAATCCACTACATAAGTATGTATTCTTATTTCTTATTCTTTCTAACAGTAAGAAAAAATAGTGTACTAAATATATTGTCTTGTACCTTGTGATTTTCATTTAATATATCCTGGGGATTTTTTTTATACAGCTACACGTATTTTTTCCCCCAATTTGTTTCAATTGTTTTAATGCCTCTCCCCAAACCATAGTTTCATTAGCATCCTTTAATATCTTGTACTTCCTCATTACATTGCTCACTCTTGTTGGGTTGTTTGAATAGATAACATGTGCCCGGGGACCCAAAGACACATCATCGTTTCTGTGTGCAGGGGCTCAAAGACTGTGGCGGGGGTAGTTAGTGATTAAGTAAATGAGTGAACAATATGCTAAGTGAGAGAGGTAAGCGAAGAAATTTGGGAGCAAAGAAGAGATGAGCGTGATTGATTGAAGTGTGGGAGTAGGGGCTGGGAATGCCTCCGTGGGATAGGTGCTCTCATAAACTGAGTTCTTCCTGAGGAAGAATAGAGTTAGTCATCCAGGTAAGTGGGAAAATCTCAGTCCAGGGAGAGGGAACAGTGAAAAAAGGACTGAAGAGAGGAAGAGTCCAATTGCACAGTATACTCTAAATAATTCTAAGCATTTGACAACAGCTCAAGACAGTATGCCTTGCTTCCCTGGTGGCTCAGGAAGTTAAAGAGCTCTCCTGCAGTGTAGTAGAGCCGAGTTTGATCCCTGGGTCGGAAAGATTCCCTGGAGAAGGGAATGGTTACCCACTCCAGTATTCTTGCCTGGAGAATTCCATGGATAGAGGAACCTCAAGGACTGCAGGCCATGGGGTTGCAAAAGAGTCAGACAGGACTGAGCAACTAACACTTTAACTTTACAAGACAGTATAGTGGTAACATTTTGCAATCATATGCTTTTGTAACACATAGCTTTATACTTTATGAGCAACCTTACTTGGGTACCTGTAGTCATATTTTGGTTGGTATTCTTCCTGACAGGTACTGATTACTCCTATTACCATGCAATTTTGAAAGCTGCATTTCAGTTTCTGACACCAGTACAGCAGAATTTGTTGAAATTCTGTCTGTCTCTCCGCTCCTACTCAGCTACAATACAAGCCTTCCAGCAGGTGAGCTCAGTGCTTCCACGGGACAGTATTTTTTTTAGGGGTTGTGTAACGTGATTGGATATAGTGCAGTTGCCCTGTCATTGTGTTACAGCACTGTACCTTTTCTACCTGAAATTTTCTAGGATTTATGATTTGTTTGTAACTAATGAGCAAAACTGATGATGTGAAATCTTCAAATAACATATAAAAAAGGTACATCTAGTCAAGGCTATGGTTTTTCCAGTGGTCATGTATGGATGTGAGAGTTGGACTATAAAGAAGGCTGAGTGCCAAGGAATTGATGCTTTTGAACTGCAGTGTTGGAGAAGACTCTTGAGAGTCCCTTAGTCTGCAAGGAGATCCAACCAGTCCATCCTAAAGGAAACCAGTCCTGGGTGTTCATTGGAAGGACTGATGCTGAAGCTGAAACTCCAATACTTTGGCCACCTGGTGTAAAGAGTTGACTCATTGGAAAAGACCCTGATGCTGGGAAAGACTGAGGGCAGGAGAAGGGGATGACAGAGAATGAGATGGTTGGATGGTATCACCAACTCGATGGACATGAGTTTGGGTGGATTCCAGGAGTTGTTGATGGACAGGGAGGCCTGGTGTGTTGCGGTTCATGAGGTCGCAAAGAGTTGGACACGGCTGAGTGACTGAACTGAACTGATTTTGCACTTATTGTCATTTAAGGAAAAAAATGCCTATGCAAAAAACCTGAAACTACAGACTTCATTTATATATAGCACAGCCGAAGAGAGAGATGCAGTTTTGCTAAAGCAATTAACCCTGAGGGTGATCACAGTCTGTAGATCATAGGAGAATAGCAGATAGGAAATGTGAAGAAACATTGCAGGGTTATAGTCAGGAAAAGCTAGAATGTGAAAGACTTTATGGCAAAATGATCTGATTTTATCAACAAATACATTAAAAAGAAAAGAAAAGAGGGAAGGAGGAACTTCAAGAGAAACTTAAAAATGTGTCACCTTAACGTAATGTGTGGATCTTACTGGAGTTTGAGTTGAACAAACTTGTAAATAAAATAGAGAGCAAGAGAATCAAAGCTGTTTGTACACTGGTTGTATGTTTGATATAAAAGAAATGGTAATTTTAAAACCAGTTTTTAATTCTGAAATGAAACTGGTATAGACAGCAACTCATAAGAAATGTGTAGTGTGATGCCTTATGATGAAGGGAACACGTTTGTGATTTTCACCCAGGTCAAGAAGTTGAACTTAGCTCGGCACTGTGGAAGCCCTGCGTGTGCTGTGTCCCGACCACAGCTGACTTTTGCCCTTCAAAAGGAGTCACTTTCTTTTGGAATCATTTGCTGTTTTCTTTAAAAAAAAAATCATTTCATTGCCCAAGAGTGCCTCTCCATACAGTAGCGTTTAGTTTTCTCATTTTTTTTTTTTTTTTTTTACAAATTTATTAATTTTTGTGGGGAATGTGTTCTCTTAATTTATAGGTTCTCCCTCCATCCCTCTCTTTTCTGTTGAGTAACTTACACAGTTTGCCCTATGCATTTTTTTGGGGGGCCACACCAGGGAGCTTACAGGGGATCTTTGTTCCCCAACCAGGGATTGTACCTAGGCCCTAGCAGTGAAAGTGTTGAGTCCTAACCACTGGACCCCCATGGACTTCCCAGTATATCGTTATCACTGCCGAATTTTTCTTGTAAGACTAAGAGTGTTATTCTTTTCCTTCCCCTCCTCTTTTCTTACAGTATGACATTTGACACTGAGACTTTCTCTGCTCAACTTGATGTGAAATTTGTTTTCTTTAACTTCCCTGGTTCCCTATTCTGTTGATTTTATGTTTTGTTAAAATACGGTGACTTTAAAGAAAGGTAGCTTGCTTTTTGAAATTTCCTGACTCTCTTCCCTTCTTCAGCTTTTATTTGGACCTTTTCTTTTATTGTCTCTTATTTCTGTCCTACTCAAGTATTATTCTACCCTCAGAAGTTTCTGCTTTGCGTGAGGCCCTTCCCTGGAAGGGAGTCCTAGCTTGTGAGTTCCACGTTCACAGAGCTGAGACTGCCATGTGCTCACCTAATGTTAGGCTGAACAAAACCAGTTGGTCCACCATACTTGGCCAGTGAAAACCTGTTAGCTGTTTCAGGGTTTTCTTATTCTCAGCATCATTAGAATCTCTGCAGTTTCCCTCTGTTTCCATGACCACTGATAACTGCAGGTCTTTTTGCACTTTATATCATGGAGATTTCTTCCCCCCTGGTTTTGTCACAGATGTGATCCACTGGTTTCTGTTTGCATTTTTGTGCTAATGAGGGCACTTGAGGAGACTGAAGAACTGTGCTGCCAGTGGCCATCAATATGGAACTGTGTCTTTTGTTTTAGTTGTTTATTTTAAAGCTTGAGATTTTATTTATTTATTTTTATTTTTTGGCTGTGGTGGGTCTTCTTGTGCATGAAGGCTTTCTCTAGTTGTGGCGAGCGGGGGCTGCTGTTAGTTGTGGTGCAAGGGCTTCTCCCTACAGTGGCCTCTTTTGTGGAGCACAGCCTCTAGGGTGCGTGGGCTAAAGTAGTTGCGGCTCACGGGCTCTAGAGCAGTGGATGAGTAGTTGTGGTGCCTGGGCTTAGTTGCTCCGTGGCATGTGGGATTGTCCTGGACCAGGGATTGAACTGGTGTCCTTTGCATTGCAAGGCAGATTCTTAACCACTGGACCACCAGAGAAACCCTGTATTACTTGTTAAAAGTGATAATGGTGGTATGTTTTTAAAAGAAATCTCTGTGTTTTGGGAGTTCCTTGATGGTCTAGAGGTTATGTCTTTGGGCTTTCACTGCCATGGCCCAGGTTTAATCTCTGTTAAGTGAACTGAGATTCTGCAAGCCACGTGGTGTGGCTAAAAAAACTAAATGAATAATTTTTGTGTTTTATTGAGAGATACTGAAACATGCATGAAATGTTATTTGGAGTGCATATCAAAATGATCCAATAAAGTGTGGCAGGAAAGTGGAGGAAATAAGATTTGGCTATAAATTGATAATTACTGACATACTCATCATAGGTACATAGGAGTTTATTGTACTGTTCTTTCTTTTTACAAATAGAAGTTTGGAAGTTTTGTAATAACTTAAAAAAAAGACAAAGATGTAATGAAAAGTTTTAATGTTAATTTTTCATAGCAAGCTTTCCATTTCTTCCCCTCTTTTCTTAATTATTTGTATTCCAGCCACAGAAAAGAACATTCACGAAGAATATGTTACATAAGTGACATCAGAGCATACAGCAGTGCTCCTCATCACGTCCTTTCTCCCTCCCATTCCTCTACCCTCGTGCATCTCCGGGTGCCTCTCGTTAAGATTATGGCTGGACCTGTGTAGTTGTGCCTGGGCATTAGTACCTTTTCCTCTGAACATACCCTATAACTCATTCAACCTTTCTTTTAAATATCTCACTGTGGCTCTTTGGGTGATTTTTGCCTTTCCATATATACTCTTTTTTCGGTCCTGTTGGCTTTTTAGATGCAGTGACATTCTTCCTGTTTCAGGGAGGGGCTTTGCATTAATCTGCATATTATACTGAAGACTGCATTGCTACACTTGGACACCTACAGCTGACATTTGTAAGCTTAGTTTCCTGCAAGGTACATATTCTGTTCCCTGGATAGCTTTTGATGTCTTCTAAGATGGATTTTTAAAGTTCTGTTTTCAGAATAACAATAACACCTACTTCGTGGAGTGACATTGGGAGGAGCTAGGTGAACTAGTATAATAAGGAAAGTAGTGAAGCATCGGTCTCTTACTCCTGTCATGAAATAAATGTTCAGTAGCTGTTGCCTTGTGTTCACTGATGTCTTATTATTATTTCATTACCTATTTAGAATATTTATTTTTTATCATGTCTTTGGTTAGAAATTATTTTTAAAAATGTCTTGTATCTTAAATGACAGATAGCAGCTGATGAACCGCCACCAGAAGGATGTAATTCATTTTTTTCAGTGCATGGAAAGAAGACTTGTGATTTTGATACCCTTGAGACTCTGCTGCTAACAGCTTCTGAAAGGTACATTTGTGTTTATTTAAGTGTCATGCATTCATTGTGCTTTCTTCTGAGTTTTCTTCTGGGTTTTGTAGTTCATAAATATAATGGTTTAGAATATGGATTCTGGAACCCAGACTGACTAGATTTAAATCCCAACTCCGTCACTTAAAATAGTTTTGCCTACTTAAGCAAATTATATAACCTTTCTTTCCTCATCTTGTTTCGAAATAGAGATAATAAGAGTACTTACTGTTGTTTAGTAATGACTATATCAGAGAGGTTACATAGGCTTTTTCGTCAGCTTAGTAAAGAATATTCTGTGTATTAAAACCAGTGCCTGGCGTAACGATATTAATGGTAATGAGCTCTAAGGATAGTATTACTTTGAGACAAAGGAGATTATTTAAGATAATTGCAAGCTTAATTTGAATATTAAGTTGGTAATGGCTGACTTTTTTACTTAAAGGTAGGTTTCCCGTGATGGACAAATAATAGGTCCTTCTTGCTCTCTGGCTAGGGCAGTAACCCCTCTGTATATCCTCTCATACTTTTGTAAATAGGATAATAGCAATCTCTGTCTTTGAGGTTGCTCTGTGCCAGAAGAGCCAAGGGTGTTTTAGGTGAGGAAATTCTTCTTTAGTGAGATTACCTGCTCAGCATCTATCCTGTGCCCACCAAATGATATGAGTGCTTTTTCCTCAAGGTGATAACCAGAAATGCAGTGAGCAGCATTCAGCCCTCTCAGTGGGGAGATGTGGACTTTTGAAGTTGGCTGGATGGCAAAGTGCTGTTCATTGGGGAAAACAAAGTTGACTGACTTGAAAAATTCTTTGTTTCATTTGTTACAATAATGCAGACCTTTATAAAGAAAAGAGTGATAATGTTTCTTCTTCTGAGATGTGGTAACTTTTTAATGGATTGGCATATATCCTCTTATACTTTTTTCTGTGGTTATACATTTATGTAGGTAGGTGGGTTTATTTTTATAAGAGGCATCTTCCATTTATTACATGTAGGTGTACTTCCTTGCAAGGGGTTGGTAGGTCATAACTTCTGTGCGTTATGATTTGTTAATTTCTGATGCCATTCTTAAAGGAGTTTTCTTGAGGGGGGAATTTCAAAATTTATGACAAAAACCTAAATAAATGTTAGATCCAGTAGTAGGATGATCATAATCGTAAAAATGATAGAGAAGGGAGATGCTGTGATTGGGCAGTTATATGCTTAAAATCATCCCCACTGTTTTGCATTACTCACACTTAGGTTTTCAGATAAAAAGATAATTATATTCTATATAAATAGTAGAATAATTTACTAAAGTTTTA
The DNA here is from genome assembly GCA_006410615.1 of Neotragus moschatus. NCBI lineage: Eukaryota > Metazoa > Chordata > Mammalia > Artiodactyla > Bovidae > Neotragus > Neotragus moschatus. The sequence goes on along the minus strand of SJYA01006268.1, from coordinate 1,581 downwards.
GTACTATGAGGTCTGGATATGTATTTGTTTCCAGGCTCCCCCACTTCTTTAGGAATTGATAACAATTTCTAGTCAAAGTCTACATTTTATAATTTATATAATTTACATTTGTTGTTTTTAATTATGGACCAATAAGACTTATATCTGACAGTATTCTTACTAACTAAAAGCTATTTAAGATTGTGATACTCAATTTTCTATTAAGATGCTTATAATCTTAAATTATCATTGCTGTAGCTTCATTTTATACTGTTTTTAACATTTAAAAACTTTTTTAAAGTTAACAGTCTTAAGCTTTTAATATTTATTTTCAGACCAAAACCTTTACTGTTCAAAGGAGATCACAGATACCCTTCATCTAATCCTGAAAGCTCAGTGGTTATTTTCTACTCTGAGATTGGCTCTGAGGAGTTTTATAATTTCCACCAACAACTTACTTCAAAAAGCAATGCAGGCAAAATAAATTACATATTGAGACATTATGTATCAGTAAGTATTGACTTGTTTTATAACTGTTTTAAATGTTAATTTGCCCATGCCAACCTTAGCCCTTAAGCTAATAATTTCCCCCTTTATAAAATGACTTGAACTACTTCTTTGGAAACTGTGATACTTTCATCAGATCTGTTATTTATACTTTGCTTGCCTTACTGAAGAAATGTAAACAACTATGCTTTAAAAATGACTATATAAAGTTATGCTTTAAAATTTTAAAATAAATTTATGCTTTAAAAATAGCTTCCCAGGTGGCTCAGTGGTGAAGAATCTGTTTGCCAAGCAGGAGATGCAGGTTTGAACCCTGGATCAGAAAGATCCCCTGGAGAAGGAAATGGCAACCCACTCCAGTATTCTTGCCTGGGAAATCCTGTGGGCAGAGAAGCCTGGTGGGCTACAGTCCGTGGGGTCACAAAGAGTCAGACATGACTTAGCAATTAAACAACACCAGTATAAAAGTTACGTTCTATTTAAAAATGGATCATGTAAATTATATTTCGTCCAGATTTAATATGGGCATCATACTATGAAACTGATTCTTGAATTCAGTTCCTTTCTAAACCCTTTTTCACCCCTCCTTTTTGGAATTTTTCATTCGATAGAAGGAGGAGAGTGTCTAAAAGAGATAAAAATCTAGAATTGGTTTGAAATTAAGGTTTTCAAACTTTTTGTATCATTTAGCATTTAAAATATTTATATGTAAAGATTGTTAGCCTTTAAAGTCTCTTTGTCATATTGAGCTCAGTAAATACTGTTAAGTCCATGTGGAATAAAAAAATTAAAGGAAAACTTAACATGAGCAGAAGCAGATTTGTCAGTATCCAGTTTTTGACCCTGTCCCACTATGCTCTATTGCTGGTATTAAAAGGCCATCCTCATTCAGGATGATGGTAAGCCTGTGACATTTGGTCAGCCCAAGCCCTACCTGAAGACATTTAAATTCAGTAAAAAAAAAAAAAAATGTACACACACAAACACACACGTTTTTTTTTTTTTCAGTTGAGTATTTATTGAGGATCTGCTTAATAGGTCAACAGCAAAAAGACACACTGGAAACCAAAGGAAATACAAGATTTCAGTCGTCAA
>SJYA01006266.1:0-21946 GCA_006410615.1 Neotragus moschatus | reverse complement strand
AGGGAGGCCTGGCATGCTGCGATTCATTGGGTCGCAAAGAGTCGGACACAACTGAGTGACTGAACTGAAACTGAACTGAACTTTCACTATTAAAAGTATCACTTAAAAATTTGTTTTTAGAACTGGGAAAAAATGGGGAAGAAGGAAATAATTCATGAGTTTTATGCAACTTAAAATGGAAATCCAATGTATGTGAATTTTCAAAGTGTTCTCAGGACAGGATTGAGAGTAACTGAGAGAGAAGGAACTTTCTAGGCACTTCCATCTCAAGTAGGGTAAGTACTTGAAAGTAAAAGTGTTAGTCACTCAGTCGTGTCCAACTCTGCAACCCCATGGACTGTGGCTCACTAGACTCCTCTGTCCATGGAGTTCTCCAGAGGTGGGTAGCCATTCCTTTCTCCAGGGCATCTTCCCAACCCAGGGATAAAACCCAGGTCTCTTGCATTGCAGGCAGATTCTTCACCGTCAGAGTCACCAGGGAAGTCCAGGGTAAGCACTGGGGGAATGGCTGAAATTGGCAGAGAGGCTGACCTGACCTGATGGGGCAGTCAGCCCTACAACATCACCATAACAGAGGAAGCATCATTCTTATAGAGCAAATCCTTTCCCAAAACACGATTGGAAACACCAGCCTAACAGATTTTGCTCACAATGTGGTAGAGGAGGAGAAATATCTCCCACTCTACAGCTCAATTAAAGCGGTTCCTTCAAATCGAAACTCTTCATCAAAACAAACCTATGTGCTGGATGTCTTATTCTAATGTTATGTGAAAATCAATAGGCAAACATAAAAGATTTCATGCAAGAAGCTACATTATTCAGACTCTTGTCATTCACCACTTGATGGAGGGGGATGGATGGTGACCAGGAGAAACAGTGTATTTTTTAAATGCTGGTGATACTTCTGCGCTGATCTTTCTACAATCTCGGTTTTTCAAAGTACTGTCTTTCAGAAGGCAACATCTTATGGGATTGGGCCAAACCCATAGCCTTAGGTAACAATGAAATGATAGATATCACTCAAATGCTTCACAAGTTATAATCAGTACAGAAGTTAAATAATATATCAAAAGACTCTCTGTTTCTTCAGGACTACAAAACTAGAAGAGAGAAACTTGCTCAGTGTTCATAATATCATAGATATGATAAGTTTAAACCTGCCATCAGACTACGTCCAGCTGCTTCTTCACCCCAACTTGATGTTTTTCTGATTTCTCTTCTAAAGTGGAGTACGGAAGCTTTGTAATGGGTGCTGGGATTCCCCCCCACCCCTNAATATCATAGATATGATAAGTTTAAACCTGCCATCAGACTACGTCCAGCTGCTTCTTCACCCCAACTTGATGTTTTTCTGATTTCTCTTCTAAAGTGGAGTACGGAAGCTTTGTAATGGGTGCTGGGATTCCCCCCCACCCCTCCCACCCAACGTTTTCTTGCCAAGGATATCATTATGAGATTCTGCAGTAACAAGCATTCTTCGGTTCAAATTTATATCAATTAGTTTAGGACAGTAATTCAATTGGATGGCCCACTGGATTTTGAAAGACTCACGACCATGTCAGAGTGACGACCTTTTTCCTTCTCTCTCAGCCAAAAGCAATTTTTTAACAAGGAGCCTTGGAAAGAAATGCTGGTTTAATAATTAGTTATTGATCATGGCCAATGCCATGGTGAACACCATTGTCTTAGTCAGAGATCAGGAAATCAGGACATGGGAGTTTTCCTTGTCAAGATTAGGAGGGGAGGGAAAAAAGCAAAGAACTGACAGAATAAGAGATCAACCAGCTTAATTAGATATGCTTTCATCTTTGATATTCTTTTCACTTTTAAAACTAGAAGTAAAGTCTGTAACTTGTATAAATTCAATACTGAACCATCTAAAAGAGCTGTATTAATCTACAACAATTTAATAGTATATCTCCATCTAAAAACACTCTAAAAGACAAAATCTGAGTTAAGTAGACCTGGAGACCACTAAAATGCCATGCAAAGTTATTTTGATAAATTAACCCTGCTTTGGCCAGCATTTTTGCCTGGCTAAGATACCATTAACCTTCATGCCCTGAAATGCCCATTAGAAACAATTTGGATACATGCACAAGAAGACCATAACAATTACAGACCATAGCTTTAAAAGTATAATTGACTTTGTGAGCACTAATTTAGGCATCACTTTAGGGCTACGTAAAAATCTCTGCATATGAGCCACTTAATGGAAGGAGAAACGTAAAAGAATGATCTTATTGTACTTTGAGGGGGAAAAGAATGTTTCCATTAGTGGTACAATTTCTTCCTAGAATAGGAAAAAAAAATCACTGAAAATGCCCAGTGCAGTGACAGTGAAGTCATAACTTCAAGCTAGTTTGAAGGTGCATAAGTCCAGTCCTCACGGCTGACTTGCAAGAATGATGGTCCTTTTATGTTTGAAGTTAAAACCAACCTGATCCATGATAAAGTAGCTATGGTATAAACATACTATTTAAAGTAACATTGCTTTAGAGATGAATGTGTGGATACAGATCATATAAATCAAATCACTCAAGCTAATGGTATCTTAACTCTAGGCCCTAGGGTTTTATCTTTTTGGATGTTACCATTTCTCCAGGAAAAGACAGCAAATTTCTACTAATTTTGCATCCAATTTCCAGTAATTATTATGGTTCCAGGGAGTAGAATCACACTCAAATGTTGGAGCTACTTTGAGTCAATATAAGAAAGAAATTAGATGTAAGAAACATTTAGCCTCTTATCACACAAGGTCCCAAGTTTCAATTACTTCCTTATTATTTACAAAAGATTCTCAGAACAGATCTGGATAATCATCTGACTGGGATGTCAAGGTGGAGAGCTTATATCTGAGATTCTTCACAGGCTGCTTCAAGATATCTCCTGGTTTCTAGCTGATTTCAGATTCTCTGACATGAGAACTGGTCATCTCTTGACGTATAACCATATCCCGGAATCCTTCTCAGAAAGTGAAGCAACTACAGTGATCAAGTTTACCACCCCTCTTTTTTACGTCAACCTGCCAGTATGGATGAAAAGCAACCACTGACTGTTAAAAAGCTGATATCTATGGCTACATATATGTTAATGGTATGTTTCTCAAGATACAATAGCACTGTACTTTTTGCACATGTGTAAGAGATTTTTTTTTTTAAAGGTTCTTTTTCTTGTTATAAATAACAGCTGTAAGTGAAGAGCTGTGGATTCAAATAAAGTGTTACAGTCTTGGCTTGATCTTTAATGAGCTGGCCAGCCTTGGACACCACACATAGACTCTGTTCTCTGTTCTCATCCGTAAAATGAGCATGGTTTCTAAATCCTCACTATGTATGCTGTGATTCATGGACAGTGGCATCACCTGAGAGCTTGTTAAAAATGCAGAATCTCAGACTCCTGATTGGAACACTTGAATCAAAATCTGCATTTTAATAAGACCTGCAGGAGATAAGCTCAGACCTAAAAAAAAACTTCAAGGGACTTCCCTGGTGGTCTAGCAGTTAGGAATCTACCTTGCAATGAAGCAGACACGGGGTTCCATCCCCGGTCAAGAACTAAGATCCTACCTGCCACGGAGCAGCTAAGCCCAGGCAAGGCAAGTACTAAAGCCCACGAGCTCTGGAGCTCACATGGCACAACTAGAGAGCCCTCACATGATGCAGAGAAAATCCCACGTTATGCAGAGAGTATGTGTGCGTCCGCAACTAAGACCCAACACAGCTAAATAAATACATACATAAATATCTTAGAAGATAATAAAAAACAGCAGAGAGTTGAAACATCACTTCAACTCTATTCTAGCGTGGAAAGGGAAAGACAAACTGCTTAAACTTAAAAAGACAGTCCTGATGGATATCTTAATTAACGCCATGGTAGGAATCCTTTCGCCCCTGGAGAAGGAATATGCTACCCACTCCAGTATTCTGGGGCTTCCCTGGTGGCTCAGATGGTAGAGAATCCATCTGCAATGAGGGAGACCTGGGTTCGATCCCTGGGTTGGGAAGATCCCCTGGAGGAAGACGTGGCAACCCACTCCATTATTCTGACCTGGAGAATCCCCATGGACAGAAGAGCCTGGTGGGCTACAGTCTGTGGGGTCGCTAAGAGTCAGACATGACTGAGCGCCTAAGCATAGAACAGCACACAGGAATCCTCTCAGGACAGAAACGTATCAAATCATTATTTATACATTTTAAACATGTTACAATTTTGTTTGTCAATTACACTTCAACAAAACTGATAGTGTATTTGAAATGAGCAACAAAACTACAATAGAAGTACAGCCAACACGTCTGTATTTTTGTGTGTGCTTGTGTTCACTGTCCAGTGTTTAGCTTCTTTACCTGAGCTTGTAGGACACAGGTTTTGCTAAAAAAGAAAAAGAAAGTGAAAGTCATTCAGTCGGATCCAACTGTTTGCGACCCCATGGGCTATACAGTCCATAGAATTCTCTAGACCAGAATACTGGAGTGGGTAGCCTTTTCCTTCTCCAGGGGAGCTTCCCAACCCAGGTACCAAACCCAGGTCTCCCGCATTGCAGGCGGATTCTTTACCAGCTGAGCCACCAGGGAACGTGCCGTCAAATGCCTGAGATGGATCAAAATGGGATGAGGACCCTAGTTCTGCAGTGTTGTTGGTCAGACTCGATGTTTTCCAAAGGGTCAAGGTGCCAAGAATTGAATCCTCTTTACCACGAGAGCTCATTCAAGCTCACATTCAAACTAGGGAAGTACAAGAAATAAATACCTTATCTGTCTTTTCCTTCCAGCGTCACCTGATCTTTCAAGTCTGTCTTTAGTAGCCCTACGCCAAGCTGACAGCTCCCCCACCTCCACGTGGGGATTGGTGGGGACAGACGCCCCACCCCGTGGAAGATTCACTTTCGGTAGCTGCTGGGGTGCAAGCCGAGAATGAACAATAGAAGGCTGTCAAGCCCGACAGCCAGCCCTGGATGTATGAGCACCGCGCTGACAGCAAGGGCCTCAGAGGGTAAACTGCTTTGCTGGAACTAATTAAACAGATGAAATTATTACATGAATATGCAGATGTTGTTTACATTTTACCATATGGTATTATTTCAGGTAATAACTCGCAGGAGAATCCCTTCCTCTCATCAAGAGGAAATGGGTTGAAAAGAAGGCCCCCCGTGTCACCTTTCAGTTGCTAGGCAGACTCTGATAACACAGGTCTCCTCTCTGAGTCGTAGACAGCGTTCACCCTGGATCCCGCAGCACAACAGGATGGCACTGGGGCTCATCTCTGGAAGGAATAGGGGAGTGCTTGTGTGTGTTTGTGCGTGTGTGTGTGTGTGTGTGTGTGTTTTGGGGGGAGCAGGGCTGTTTTAGCTGAACTGAAATGGCTACAGCTGCTAGAAAATCTGCCCTGGGGTAGAAGGGCATCTGGCAATGGATGTCGTCTGCATGTTGCAAGGAAAAGCCAACAGACTTGCCACTGCAATGGGCGTTTCCTCCAAGACTTGGGAATGTGTAAATCAGACCCAAACCTTTCAAACAAGGATCAAATACTCCAGCGGTGCCACTGTCAGAGGAGGCAAAGCAGTGAAGGCAAGGAGGCTGCACATTAAAGCGGAAAACAGGGCAGAGACCATCAGCCAACGGAAGTCATTCTCCTCCCCGCTTGACCCCCACTTCCTCCTGCTCCTCCCAGGCTCCTGTTAATGTATCAGGCCATGTGGCCAGTTTCCCTTCAGGTTCTTCTCCCGCATGACCCACATCCAACTCATCACAAAGGCTGTAGATCTCACCTCCAAAAGGGTCCTCCATGTCCACCTGCTGCTTCATCCCCAACTGCTTGCCCAGATCTTTAGCATGAACTATGGTAGCAGGCTTTGCACGGGTCTTCTCTCACTCTCTGCCATATTCAGCCCACTCCTCACCCCACTGCCAGAATCATTTCTGAAGGCCAAATCTGGTCTGGCTTCTCCTTGGCTTAAAAATAGTCAACTGCTTATTTATCTCTGGTTTTAGTCTCAGGCCAAACTCAATAACCTGCTCTACAAAGCTTTTCCTAAGATATATTCTACCCATTCTCAAATGATTCCAATTTTCCCTGGAAGCTGTGTCCTGGACTGTCCCCCCTTACCTGGAATGTTGCCCTACTTTCTCTTATTAACTAACAATGATGCTATGTTTGCATTAGGGCCTGTTGTAATGATTGTTTTGTTTTTTTTTTTTTTTCCAGGAAAGGAAGCCTCTCATCTGTCCCCCCTAAAACCCTGCACTATTGACTTCTTTGATATAATCGGGCCAAAAGAGCTTTCTCTGAATTTATCCACCTTTCTCCCTGCTCATGTCAAACATATGCAAACATATATATATATATATACACACACACACACAAATATGAAGTCTTTATTTTTTACAGACCTGGCCTGGGATTCCATTATTCATGCTACCCTGCAACTAGCGCTTGTCAGTTTACCATGTCATGAACATGATCTAGATCAAAAGAAACAGAACACATTATTTTCAGTGCCGCAAAATATTCCATGCTGCAGAGAAAGCAGTAAATTCATATGAACTTCTGAAACATTCTTTTTAAAATTGATTTATTTATTATATTTGCAAGCTAATTACAATATTGTGGTGGTTTTTGCCACACACTAACATGAATCAGCCATGGGTGTACATGTGTCCTCCTGCCCCTAACCCCACTCCCACCTCCTTCCCCATTCCATTCCCTTGGGCTATCCCGGTGCAGCAGCTTTGAGTGCCCTGTTTCATACATCAAACTTGAAATTGGTCATCTGTTTCACATATGGTAATACACATGTTTGAATGCTTTTCTCTAAAATCATCCCACCCTCGCCTTTTCCCACAGACTCCAAAGTCTCTTCTTTATATCCGAGTCTCTTTGCTGTCTCATATATAGGGCTATCGCTGCCCTCTTTCTAAATTCCATGTGTTAATATACTGTATTGGTGCTTTTCTTTCTGACTTAACTTCACTCTGTGTAGTAGGCTCCAGTTTCATCCACCTCATTAGAACAGACTAAAATGCATTCTTTTTAAGAGCTGAATAATATTCCATTGTGCATATGTACCACAACTTTCTTATCCATGGACCTCTAGGTTGCTTCCATGTCCTAGTTGTTGTATTCCATGTCCTAGCACTTCCGTGTCCCAGTGCTGCAATGAACACTGGGGTACATGTGTCTCGTTCAATTCTGGTTTCCTTGGTGTGTATGCCCAGCAGTGGGATTGCTGGGTCATACGGCAGTTCTATTTTCAGTTTTGTAAGGAATCTCCACGCCATTCTCCATAGTGGCTGTACTCATTTGCATTCCCACAAACAGTGTGAAAGGATTCCCTTCTCTCCACTCCCTCTCCAGCGTTTATTGTTTGTAGACTTTTTGGTACCAGCCTGAATGCTGAGTTTTAAGCCCGCTTTTTTGCTTTCCTCTTTCACCTTCATCAAGAGGCTCTTTAGTTCCTCTTCACTTTCTGCCATTAGAGTGGTACCATCTGCATATCTAAGGTTGTTGATATTTCTCCCAGCAATCTTGACTCCAGCTTGTGATTCATCCAGCCCAGGATTTCAGATGATGTACTCTGCATAAAAGTTAAATAAGCAGGGTGATAATATTCAGCCTTGATGTACCCCTTTCTCAGTTTTGAACCAATCTGTTGTCCCATGTCTGGTTCTACATTGCTTCTTGACCCACATATAGGTTTTTCAGGAGGCTGGTAAGGTGGTCTGGTATGCCCATCTCTTAAAGTTTTTTCCACAGTTTGTTGTGATCCACGCAGTCAAAGGTTTTAGCATAGTCAATGAAATGTAAGTAGATGTTTTTCGGTAATTCCCTTGCTTTCTCTAAGATTCAGTGAACGTTGGCTATTTGATCTTTGGTTCCTCTGCCTTTCTAAATCCATCTTCTACATCTGGAACTTCTCAGTCCACATACTCCTGAAGCCTAGTTTGAAGGGTTATGAGCATTACTTTGCCACCAGGGAAGTTATTACCTTGCTAGCACATGAAAAGAGCACAATTATAGGGTAGTTTGAACATTCTTTGGCTTTGCCCTTCTTTGGGTTTGGAATAAAAACTGACTTTTCCAGTCCTGTTAGCCCCTGCTGAGTTGCCCAAATTTGCTGGCATATTGAGTGCAGCATTATGACAGCATTATCTTTTAGGATTTGAGACAGCTCAGCTGGAATTCCATCTAGCTTTGTTCATAGTAATGCTGGCTAAGGCCCACTTGACTTCACATTCTAGGACTGCTGGCTCTACGTGAGTGATGTTATATAGGTCATTAAGACCTTTTTTGTATAGTCCTTCATAATATTATATTTTGCTATTTTTTAATGTTATTTTTATTGCTGTTTTCGTTTTGCCAGTAAAAAGGCTAAAAATGTTGTTTTATTTTCATTTGTAGCTTCTTCAATAGTGAAATAAGTTCATCATCTTTTAATATGTTTACTGTCTGTCAGGATTTCCTCTTCCTTGAGCTTTGTGCTCATATCCATTTCTCATCTTTATATTTTTGTCTCTCATAAGATTTTAGGATTTGTAAACTAATTCTTTGTCTGTCATATGTATTACAAATGTATCTTCCCAGGCTATCTCTGTTTTCTTTAGAGCTTCTTGATTCCTTACGTCTCTGGAGAAGGCCTTTTCCCATGCTCAGGTTATTCAGCTCTTCATTGAATGTCTAATTAGTTTATTTTTATACTTCCTTTCTCTTTTGGAATATATTCCGGGGAAGTTTCAATATTTATTTTTCCATGTGAACTTCAAATTCCTTCTGTCACATTCCTGACTCATCAGCAGAAAAACCGATTAGAGCTCTAATTATATCAAATTTAGATGCTGACTTGAGAATGTTTGAAATTCTATGATATTGCATAACGAAAATATTCCTCACTATTCTCTCCCTTTTGTTTTTGACCTTCAAGAAGATTTTGAAATTTGCTTCACATAAGTACTGTGATTTCTTGTTAAAGTTTCTCTTGGAGTTTTACTTTCTGTTTTATTATTTTTAATGCATTTTTATCTTCCCACAGTCATCTAATGATTACTATAATTGAGAATTTATGAATATTAATCCATATGATTTCATTAATTTTACCTATTCATATCATCTTATTAAGTCTAGATTTTAATAGCTAGGTTTTAGTGGCTTCTCTCAGGCTTACCAAGGATGCAATCATATCTTTTGCTAAAGGATAAGTGTATCGCTTCTTTTTCAATGAGTAATTCAATTTTTTTTCATTTTCTTGCTTTATTGCATTAGCTAAAACCTAAAGAAGAATGTGAAATAATGACGCATGCGTGCTCAGTTGCTCAGTCATGTCTGCCTCTTTGTGATCCTTTGTACTAGAGCCCATCAGGCTCCTCTGTCCATGAAATTTTTTAGGCAAGAATATCAGAGTGGTTTTCCACTTCCTACTCCAGGGGATCTTCCCAACCCAGGGATCAAACCTCCATCTCCTGCATCTCCTAGATTCTTTACCACTTAGCCATTAAGAAGGCCCTAAATAATGATAGTAATGATAGTAGTAGAGTAATGCATTGTATCTGAATTTAATAAAATGTTTTCAGTATTTTATCATTTAATATAATGTTTCTGTTGCTCTTAATATAAACATTTTTATCATATTTGAATATATTTTCACATAAAGATTTTATTAGTAATAGCTTCTGAATTTAAGAAAATGCATTTTGGGTGTCCCTTGATTGAATAAAATATTTCTGATATAATTAATTTTGGTAGTAAAAGTCCAAATGTTGAATCTCTTCAAAAATTCTATTAGTATATTATTCTTTTAATACTTGCCAAAGTTAATTTGTTAATACCTTTTTAAGTTGAGTTTTAACAAAATTGCACTGTCTTATCAGGTTTTGAAATTAAGGCTCTTCAAGTTTTATAACTTGAATTGAGAAACTTTGGTTTGTATTGATCCAAAGCACTGTGCTTCAAAGCATGACTTTTAGCCCAGGAGCATTGACCCTGGCTGAGCAGTTAAAACTGCAAAATTGCTTGCTTCCCCAGACCTACTAAGTTAAAATCTGCAGTTTGACAAGATCCCTAGGTGATTAGTGTGTACATTAAAATTTGAAGAGCGCTGGTAGAAATAACACAGTGGCTAGCCACTCTTTAAAATTCACATCACACTTTGCCAAAAGAGCTGTCTGGTTGTGGCATCTATTTAAAAATGATAGATCACTGATTATCTTCCCAAATTTTCCTTAAGGTATCTGTTCTATCATTTTTCTACCCCTTGAGCCAAATTTGAATGTTATATTTTGCTAGGCCATCTTGTTTCATCTCGTGAATACCTTAGGGTCTCAGCAGAGATACACTAGTCTCCAAGGAAACCCTTCCAGCACCTGCAACCCTATGTCTTTGCCCATCCTCCCTGCTTGTTTATCACTCTCCTCTTCGTTTGTCATCATACTTGTATTTTATTATTATGTCTACTTTAGCTACCTTTTCCATCTAGTAGACTATCAAATCCAGAAAGAAAGTTATGATGACTGCCTTCTCTCTCTTGTTCATTTTTGTATGATTGGCATCAAAGAAGGTCTCTGACACACAGTAGGCATTTAAGAAATATGCTGAATGACAACCGGAGGCGTGGGTGGATCAATGGATGAATCGACTGGAAAGTTGATACTCTTAAAAGGTAGTGACTGAATTATCTTTGTATCCCTTGCACATTTCATAATCCCCAGCATCTTGTATACTTCCTAACCCGTGAAGACCACTTGAATTACCTTTTAAAACATGTATTGCTTTGTAAACTACAAAGTGATATAATGATGGTGCTTGGAATAGAACAACAAATGAAAAAGACACCGTTTCAGAGAAGCTTACAATGTGGTCACTTATTTTGTTTTAACTTGCTCAGTTATATAGTTTAGAGAATTTTGGAACTCTCCTTATGGTCTCAACTTTCATACATACTTGTGAAAATCCTCAGGGGCAGAAAATCAGCGTGTAAATGTTAGATTTCATTTCAAAATCAGTCAAAAATAATTTACTGACAGGACCAGAAAATAAGAACTTGATAGTCAAACTTGACAGAAACGATTTCAAGTTTAAAAAAATCTAACGCAAATAAGGAATAACAAAGCCAGCTTTCTAATGGCATACCATAGGCAGTGCTGAAAAATAGTTGTCCTGACCATGTTGAAGGATGGAGTGAGTGCCGGACCCTGGAGAGGCAGGCATTGAGGTTCCAGTTTCTGTATTGGAACATCATCTCATTTATTCTTTCTAGGCACTCCTGAGTCCAAGGATAGATTGTTTCCAAATGGTGGTTTTAAAATTGTTTGTAATTCATAATATTGCTTCTATGGGGGATGTATTGGGATCCCAGGACATACCACAGGAAGCAGCTGGGTGGATATGTAATGGAATCATGATGCTGAAAAGATGGACCACATAGGGCATCTGCGGATCTGTCTTCTGATCATGTGGGGATCCTTGAACAAATATGGAAATAGACGCTTGTATAGGTCAGAGTTTTCCAGGGAAACAACTACTAGGATTTGTGTGTATATGTGTGTGTGTATTTCTTTAAGAACTGGTTTATAGAACTGTTAGGCTGGCGACTATGATATCCCAAACACAGGACAGTAGGCTAGATTCTCAGGCAAGCATTGATGTTATGGCTATGAGTCTAAAATCTGTATTCAGACCAGCAAACTGGAACTTCAAGCACGTTTAGAGTAGAAATTCCTTCTTTCCCTGGAAACCTCAGACTTTGCTCTTGAGGACTTAAAGCCACTCAGTGAGTCCCACCCACATCACAGGGGGCAGTCTTCTTGGCACTGTGCCAGCTGATTATGGATGTTAGTCCCATCTGCAATATACTTTCACAGCAACACGGACACTTCCTGTTGAGCTCTTTCAGGAAACAACAAAAGTCTGTAAAGTAATCATCCTTCAATACAAAAATAAATTAAAAAAAAAAAAAAAAGGACCAAACCTCTAGGCACCAGAGCCCAGCCACGCTGACAAGCAAAATTAAAACTCCACACAGAGCTGGTCATCTGTCCCACCTAACAACCCCTGCCCGCCATCCATTGGCTCTGTGTTACCCCAAGCCTTCCTCTCACACTCCCGACTCAAACTCTCCTCGTCTCCCCTGATCTTTACCCACCGCCCCTAAAACATACTCTTTTTTTTTTTCCAAAACTCAAAAGTTATGAAAAAAGCAACATGAATGGACTCGGAGAGCATTATGCGAAAGTCAGAAGAAGAAATAAAAATACTATCCGTGACTTGTACACGGAATCTAAAAATTCAAACAAGCTAGTGAATGTAGCAAAAAAGCAGACTAACAGATAGAGCAAACTAGTGGTTGCCACTGGTGAGGAGTGGCCAATATAGAGGTAAGGAAGTGAAGCAAAAGGTTCACACTATTAGATGTAAAACAAGCTATGAGGATAGACTTTACAATACAGGGAATATAGCCAATACGTATAATAACTATAATTGGAGTACAGTCTCAAAAAATGTCAATCTTTATATTGTACACTTGTAGCATAGGATACTGCCCAGCAACTGTATTTCAATAAAAAATAAAATTAAGGAAAAGGACTTCAGGGGTTGAACAGAATCACAGCCAGTCACATAGTGCCCAACCCAGCTCACCACTGGGCAGCCGTTGCCCCGTGGGAGCAGTGTTGATAGATTTTTTTCACTTTTTCAAGAAAAGCAGGCATTCTAGATTTTTATGTAAACACGTTTTTACAGAAACACTCTGCTGGCTGCTCCCCTAAGATTTTTCCTTGCTGTCTCTTTCTTTCTTGTAACTCTGGGTTCTCACATCATTGAACAGTTCAGTGTTTCCACAGTGTGACTCAGCCAGCCCCAGCAGGAAGTCATGGCAGGGGGCGGGGGAGGAGCAGGGAGGAGAAAAATGGGAAAGGACTTATTCCTACTGCTCATTGGTCCAAAGCCAGGTTATTTCTACATTAAAGTTTTTTTTTTTTTTTTTTGCAAAGTGCTTCCCCGGTACCAGGGTCTGATGAGCTTGCCATGCACATGGGGTTCATAATTCAGGCTTTTTAAAAGTAAAATCTTATTCAAGTTGCAAGTCTGCTGGGAATCTAGGAGGCACTCAGTTCCTCTGGGACCAGTGATGACAGAGCTTCTTCAGAACAAGAGACAGGGCATACCGCACACAAGGTCTCAGAAAAATCACACCATCCTTATCAGACCAGCTTCCAAAAGAAGGGCAGAGAAAGCAGTCATCATCCACTTATTAGTTAGTAATTTCTACAGGCAGGGATGTTTCCAGGTCATTTTTTTCTGAAGAAAATACCCAGACCATGAAGGATGGAAAGGGGTTGTAAGGATTCTGGAGGGAGGGAGAGTGGGGTCTGGCCCATCCACCCACTGTGGTCTGACATCGACCCTATGAACAACGTCTAAGCTGGTGTTGACTTCCCTTCAGATTGGTAAGGTACACTTGAATGCCCCGTGAAACATGCAGACCCCCAGGCCTCAATCCAGAGAGTCCCATCCAATGCATTTACCAAACAATCTGTTTTTTAAAGTGCCCCAGGTGAGGTGACCTAAAGAGAAAGCTTCAAGCACCGTGTCCTCAGAGAAGGAAAGTAATATATTTGGGGAACTGTTGAAGAGAGGTTCCTTCTGAGCTGGAGATTCTACTTCAGTAGCAGTAAATGTTACTTGGCAGTTTATCTGTGCTGTGCTATGCTTAGACGCTCAATCATGGACATGACTGAGTGACTCTTTGTGACCCCATGGACTGTAGCCCACCAAGCTCCTCTGTCCATGGGATTCTCCAGGCAAGAATACTGGAGTGAGTCGCCATGCACTCCTCCAGGGGATCTTTCCAACCCAGGAATTGAACCCAGATCTCCTACATTGCAGACAGATTCTTTACCATCTGAGCCACCAGGGAAGCCCAAGAATACTGAAGTGGGTAGCCTATCCCTTCTCCAGGGGATCTGCCTGACCTAGGAATCAAACTGGGGTCTGCTGCACTGCAGGCAGATTATTTGCCAGCTGAACTACCAGGGAAGCAGTTTATCTAGGAGTCATTAAAAAAAAAAAAAAAAAGGGCTTCTCAGGTGGCACTAGTGGTAAAGAATCTGCCTGCCGATGCAGGAGATGCAAGAGACACAGGTTCAATCTCTGGGCTGGGAAGATCTCCTGGAAAAGGAATTTAGTATTCCGAACACTCCAGTGTTCTTGCTGGAAGAATCCCATGGACAGAGGAGCCTGGCAGGCTAGAGTCCATGGGGTCCCAAAAAGTCAGACACAACTGAGAGACTGAACACACACACCCCAAACACCCAGCTACGCAAAAGTGAAATTTTTTAACTTAAATGGGTCCAATTGTCTTCTCTTAATTGAAAGGCCAAGGATGGATTTCCATAACAACTGGATTTCATGCCTTCTGTTTATTCTTCTGTGGGGTTTTGAACACTTTTATAGGGTACTGTGTGGGAAAATTTGCCCTGGAATAGCCGATTATCCATAGTATGTCTGTGCGGTGAGCAAGCAGAGAAGTTCACACACTGTTGCTTATCACTTTTCACACACCTAAATTCATTTTCCAAAGAATGGAAAGAGCCTCACCAGGCCTTAAAATAAAACTGGTGAGGCAGTGTTTCAGGAGGATTTGCGTTTAATCCCAACTCTTCGTAGATAAGTGATTAAAACCCACGCTGGCCTTTATTTGCTACTTTAGATAAACAACCACAGACATACCTACCAGGGGTTCAGCTGTTAGTGTAAATGAAGAAGAGCATCGTGTCTGCCTTTGAGGGATCTTTTCTGTACCTGGCAGTCAAACACAGTATTCTCTGCAATAACTCTAGGGAATCTGTTTATTTACCATCTCAGAAACTCTTCAGTGCACACGCTGCAAAAGGAACATTCATCGGCTCATCTGCAAGGCTATATCAAACTAAAGACCCTAAAATCCTGCTGACACAAGAGCCTTGGCTTTCTTAGGAAAGAAGAGTATTTGCGGCAACTAAGATTAGCAACTTACTCTATCTAGAAGCTATCATTCTTTTTTACCAGGTCCTTCTGAAAGTTGACACATTGCATGCCTGATGCCATAATTTATTAGATAACAGGCCCTTTTTTATTCCTCATCTGCAGGAACTTATAAAAATGCCATTTTAAGGCACTGAAGTTGGAGAATAAGGGGAAAAGCCTTGTTCATGCTTTCTGTTTTTCTAAAAATGTCTTCATGCAGAGAGTCTCAACCTGAAGCGTACTGAAATCATCTAGAATGCTTTTTTTAAAATGTTAATAGCTCAGCCTCATCCCAGCCTGTGAAAACAAATTCTCCGTGTCTGACTGGATCATTCAAACCTCTCCGAGGTGAGCCTAGGGCAGCAGTGGCTAAAAGCCACCAGCAGCCATATATATGGGAAGTCAGGCAGAGGAGATGCCTTGCAGGTGAGACCACTTTTGAGAAGATGCACTTTTGGTAGGTGCCGCAATACCCAGAAACCTGAACCAGGCTCCTGGCAACACTTCACATCAAATTCTGTGCCCTAAAGAAGTGGCAGTGAAATTCCACTAACAAAAGAGTAGACAGGAAGGGGTCATTCTAAGCAAACAAGGCACTTTTATTCAAAGTACACTTTGAAATGTAAGAATCTACAGGGTTAGTTGGAATCCGAAGCAGGGAGGAGAGTCTAAGCAGAATCTCAGTAAAGTGGAGCAAATGCTATAACCTCCTTTTCTTTAAGCAGTGACTCCTTCCACCATCCCCATATACCCACGTTTATCTTAGGACGCAGGATGGAGCAAGCAAAAGCATCAGTTGTGTACAACTGGGCTGGTCACTGAGAAAGGGCTCCCCCTTTGTTCTCTCTACAAGCATTTGCAACTGGTTGTCTGGATCGTCTATTAAGCATCAAGTTGGAGGAATGGTTTTACCAAGGGAAAAGGGCCAACTTAGAACCGAAGAAACCAGGTGGGTTTGTGCTAGCTCAGCACTTGGACAAAGTGTCAAAAAGGCTAGTGGGTCTCCCTCTCTCTTTCCACGCAGCTTTAGGTAAAATTTGGAGGGGGTGATGATGGCAACCAAGCAAGAACTAAAAATGACACCTAATAATGACAACTAAAAACAACAATAAGCCACCTTGGCATACCAATATATTAATATCTCCTGGAGAACTCACCTGCAAAGAAAATCCCTTCCCTTCCTTCAACTCCAAATCAAAGCCTTCTGTTGCCAAGGGAGAATGATCTCAACGGAGAGTCACATTTCCCCCCTAAGTAGAATTATGATGAATTTTGTTTGGAAGTTCTCAAGATTCTTCATTTTGTTTAGTCTTATATTCTGAACAGAATAAATTATAAATTCTCTGAAAATCTCCAGATATTTGTAAACTGAAAGTCAAATAAATGACTGAACTATCTGTGCCTCTCCAGAATCCAAGCTCACTCTTCCAAGTCCCAGTTCTAATTTCCTCAAAGATCTGTGTAAGCAGCAAAGGTTGGCAACTTGTGCCCATAGGCTTCCCAGTTGGTGCAGTGGTAAAGAATCTGCCTGCCAATGCAGGAGACGCAGGAGATGTGGGTTTGATCCCTGGGTAGATTTCCTTGATTGATTTCCTTCCCCTGGGAAGATCCCCTGGGGAAGGAAATGGCAACCCACTCCAGCATTCTTGCCTGGGAAATCCCATGCACAGAGGAGCCTGGAGGGCTATAGTCCTGGTGAGTCACAAAGAGTCAGACACAACTGAGCACTCAGACAAGCACTCTAGTGTACACAACAGGATGACAAAAAATATCACATGGTACCTGCCCACGTCTGAGGCAGGGAGACCAGTTTGCTGACAAAAATATCTGGAGGGTGGGGGATGTTTATTATAATAAACATCATCGCATCTCATATTTACTGTCAAGCCAGGTCATTTCCAGGGATCAACTCATTTAATCCTCTCAAAACTGCATGAAGTTATTGTCTCTATTTTTCAGATTTAGAAGCTGAGGTTTAAGTCAATTGTCCAAGGTCATAAAATAGTGATAGCTGGGTAATGGATTAAGTGCTTCTGAAAAACAAAATCATAGAGGGAGGGAGGAAAATATATAGAGAGATAAAAGGTGAGGGGAGCAATCTAACAAAACTGCAGATAAGATAATGAGGCTGACTCTTCTCTTGGGTGGTAGCTTTGGCAAGTAAGTGGGCTACTGCTTCACTGGTCATCCTGACTCCCTGGTCCTTCCTCAAGGCTCTCTCTGCCATCCCCCATTTTCATCAGTTTGGCTGAAGTTGGGGGTGGGAAAGGGGTAACGGAGAGGTTGCCAGCCCTGCTCACACGTGGGACCACAGCTGCACCACCCACGTGCCTCTGGCCAGCACCTGGTCCCTCTGCCCACCTTGTCCTAAGGGGGCTCCCCTTGTCACCAATTCAGTTCTCCCCCGAATAACTGCATGCCCAGCTACAGATGTATTGAGGTGGAAAAGAAGGGTGGTGGATGGATTGGGGTGGACAGCCGGCAGACTCCACAAGAAGAGTAAGGTTGAGACCCCCACTTGACCCTCCAAGCAGCAAGACCAGTGTGGACAAATTGGAGCATCCCGTAGGCCCCAGAGAGGGGAGGAGAAAGGGCCAGATGGGAGAGCAGGGAGAAGGACTGATACTCAACATGGGCCAAGCAAGGCTCTAATGCACAGCACAGGAATTACAGGCAACAATACTGTATTATATGCTTCAAAGTCGCTAAGAGACTGGATCTCAACTGTTCTCGCCACACAAAAATTATAATTACATGGCATGATAAAGATGTTTACTAAAGTTAAGGAGGCAATTATATTGCATTGTATAAATTTATCAAGTCAACAGGTGGTACACCTTAAACTTACTCAGTGTTATAGGTAAATTATATCTCATTAGAAAAAATGGGTCAAGCAGAGTGAGTGGATATTTGCCAAACAAATATAGGAGGTAATGTTCTACCTCCTAACGACATAAAAACATAACGGTTACAGCATGTCAGTGGTAATGACATGAGAAGACACAGAGAGTGTCAGGCATATGATTTGTAGAGCGAAAAGTAGGTAGTTTAGTAGAGGTGGGACAGGAACTGAAGGGGGTCAAGGATAGTGCACACTGACACCAAGTAGGCATGACTGTGAATGACCTTGAATTTCACGCTAAGGAATCTGTAGGCAGTGTGCAACCATGACATTTTTTTATGCACCAGCCAATGGGCTTCCCTCGTGGCTCATATGGTAAAGAATATGCCTGTAAGGCAGGAGACCTGGGTTCGATCTTTGAGTTGGGAAAACCCCCTGGAGAAGGGAATAGCTACTCACTCTAGTATTCTTGCCTAGAGAATTCCCTGGACAGAGAAACCTGATGGGCTACAGTCCACGAGGTTGCAAAGAGTTGGACACGACTGAGCAACTAACACACAAGGAGATAACGTGATTGTATCTCTTGTCAGATTCTCTGAATTTTGAATTATCTCCTGGAGAAAGAAGCCGTAGACCTGCTCTGACCAACCCTTACACAGAGGCTCCTAACCACACAAGAAACTCTAAGTGATACTCAGCTGGGAACCTTCTGTGACAAGACTCCCATTCTCCCAGGGAATCTGTATTTCTGTTTTTCTGCAAGAAGAGTTGGAAAAAGTCTCATCGTAGATGAGAATTCTCTGCTCCCAGAGCGTGATAATACATGCTACTGAAAACTGTAGAAGTAATTTTGCTAGGGGTTGGGAAAGCCTTCCATATATTTTTGGAGATAACTTTTGCTGACTCTTCTGGTTCAGGCTCACTGTGATACTTGTTGGAATTCTCTAGGCCAACAACTGCTGACAGGCAGGGAGGTGAACCAAGAGTGCAACACAGCAAAGGAAAAATAATAGCCTAAAATGCGATTCACCTGATGTTTAGTCACTGAATGACAGAGTGGTTGGAGAAGTGGCAAGGTACACATGAATAGGAGCAGCATGGCGTTGTATGAAACACTCTGTCACGAAATGGTCCAGTTCATCTCACAAAGCGTCACAATCTTGATACCCATGTTAAGGTCCATACTGGAATGTGTTTCGGCCTCAAGGCTGCAGTTGGTTCCTATCCTTTCAGATGTCTCTTAAAATAGAGGTTCTTCATATTTTACAGGTCAAGAATACTTTTAAATATAGAATAAAAGTTGGGATGAATACACAAGATTTTGTTGAATCTGGACATGAGGTCCATGGTCACTAATAAAGAGCTTCACTCTTTTTTTCTTAATTGAAGTATAGTGAATTTACAATATTGTGTTAGTTTCTGATATATGGCAAAATGATTCCATTTTACATATATATGTATATATTTTTCATATTATTTTCTGTTATGGTTTATTATAAGATATTGAATATCTTTCCCTGTGCTATATAGCAGATCCTTTTTGTTTATTGGTTTTATGTATAGCAGTGTGTATCTGTTAATCCCAAACTCTTAATTTAGTCCTCCCACCTTCCCCTTTAGTAACTGTTAATTTGTTTTCTATGTGGGTGGGTCTGTTTCTGTTTGGTAGATCAGTTCATTTATATCCTATTTTGGATTCCATATGCAAGTGATATCATGTATTCGACTTTCCCTGTCTGACTTACTTCACTTAGTGTGACAGTATCTAGGTCCATTCATGTTGCTGCAAGTGGCATTATTACTTTCTTTTTTATGGCTGAGTAGTGGACATGGAACAACAGACTGGTTCCAAATAGGACAAGGAGTACGTCAAGGCTGTATATTGTCACCTGGCTTATTTAACTTATATGCAGGGTACATCATGAGAAACGCTGGACTGAAAGAAACACAAGCTGGAATCAAGATTGCTGGGAGAAATATCAATAACCTCAGATATGCAGATGACACCACCCTTATGGCAGAAAGTGAAGAACCAAAGAGCCTCTTAATGAAAGTGAAAGAGGAGAGTGAAAAAGTTGGCTTAAAGCTCAACATTCAGAAAACGAAGATCATGGCATCTGGTCCCATCACTTCATGGGAAATAGACAGGGAAACAGTGGAAACAGTGTCAGACTTTATTTTGGGGGGCTCCAAAATCACTGCAGATGGTGACTGCAGCCATGAAATTAAAAGACGTTTACTCCTTGGAAGAAAAGTTATGACCAACCTAGATAGCATATTCAAAAGCAGAGACATTACTTTGCCAACAAAGGTCCGTCTAGTCAAGGGTATGCTTTTTCCTGTGTTCATGTATGGATGTGAGAGTTGGACTGTGAAGAAGGCTGAGTGCCGAAGAATTGATGCTTTTGAACTGTGGTGTTGGAGAAGACTCTTGAGAGTCCCTTGGACTGCAAGGAGATCCAACCAGTCCATTCTGAAGGAGATCGGCCCTGGGATTTCTTTGGAAGGAATGATGCTAAAGCTGAAACGCCAGTACTTTGGCCACCTCATGGGAAGAGTTGACTCATTGGAAAAGACTCTGATGCTGGGAGGGATTGAGGGCAGGAGGAGAAGGGGATGACCGAGGATGAGATGGCTGGATGGCATCACTGACTAGATGGGCATTGAGTATGAGTGAACTCCAGGAGTTGATGATGGACAGGGAGGCCTGGCATGCTGCGATTCATGGGGTTGCAAAGAGTCGGACACGATTGAGCAACTGAACTGAACTGAACTGAGTATTCCATTGTATGTATATATCTATGTATGTATGTATACACATACACCACATCTTTACCCACTCATCTGTTGATGGACATTTAGGTTGCCTCCATGTCTGGGCTGTTATAAACAATGCTGCCATGAACATTAGAGTGCTTGCATCTTTTTGAGTTAGCGTTTTCTCCAGAAAGAGAAAAAAAGCTCAGGAGTGGGATTACTAGATCACATGGTAACTCAATTTTTAGTTTTTTAAGGAAACTCCATACTGTTTTCCACAGTGGCTGCACCAATTTACACCCCCACCAATACTGTAGGAGGAAGAACCTCATGCTTGAACAAAACCATGTCTTCCCACAAAAGAAGGACTTGCCTGGACTCAGGGTATGGAAAAGCCCTAAACAGTGGCCCAGGACCTCAGGTTTATGCTTTCCCAGACTCTCAAGATCCAAAGCTAAAAGATAAAGAGTATAAGAGGGCTTGGGAGTTGGCCGTACTGGGAAAGAAGGAGTAATTGTCTGTGAAGGTCCTGCACGTGACGGGGAACAAGCACAAACCACATTTCTCGAGCAAGATATTTACCAGGAAGGAAAGAAATTCCTCAGAGTCCCCAGCCTTAATGGTGTTGGGGCTTCCCTGGTGGCTCAGCTGGTAAAGAATCTGCCTGCAGCGCAGGAGACATGAGATTGATCCTTGGGTCGGGAAGATCCCCTGGAGAAGGAAATGGCAACCCACTCCAGTATTCTTACCTGGAGAATTTCATGGACGGAAACTTCTTGGAAAAGAAATTTATCAGGAAGGAAAAAACTTCTCAACATCTCCATCCCTAATGGTAACTCAGATCAAATGGGTGGCTATGTATTTCTCATTTTAAAAATATATCATTTTTAAATAGATACACTAGTATTAATCTTAGTGCCCATAGACGGCAGCCCACCAGGCTCCCCCATCCCCGGGATTCTCCAGGCAAGAATATTGGAGTGGGTAACTATTCCCTTCTCCAGAGGATCTTCCCGATCCAGGGACAGAACCCAGGTCTCCTGCATTGAAGGCAGATTCTTTACCAGCTGAGCCACCAGGGAAGCCCAAGAATACTGGAGTGAATAGCCGATCCCTTTTCCAGTGGATCTTCCCAACCCCGGAAATGAACTGGGGGGGTCTCCTGCATTGCAGACAGATTCTTTACCAGCTGAGTTACCAGGGAAGCCAGTATTGATCTTGTGTTACTGATAAATATGAAATTTAGTTTTCAAGTCAATATTTTCAGAATTTTATGCTCTTCTATATATTGGAGAAGGAAATGGCAACCCACTCCAGTGTTCTTGCCTGGAGAATCCCTGGGACGGGGGAGCCTGG
>SJYA01006265.1:5751-21397 GCA_006410615.1 Neotragus moschatus | reverse complement strand
CCCCTTTGCGCTTACACTGGTCCCTGCACCTGGAATTCTTTTTCGCTTGTGTCTGGATTTGTGTGGTGCCTGTTTTTAGCACAAATACACCACGTCCCCCTTGTAAAACATTTTTTCTCCACTTTAGCTCGTAACAGCCAGGGAAATGAGCTAAAAAGTGTGGATGGATTAATTCACCAGTGCCGGGGACAGGAGGGGTCCTTCTACGAGTGGGTCGTTAACAGTCTTCATAAACAAAAGATTGCTTTGTTTATACCTGGTTCTTCAGAGTCAGCATTTCTCAAATCTGCTCAAGGTGGAAGGGAGCGCTTTGTGTTTAAAAAATCATTTGGGCAGCACGGAAACAAGAACCGTTCACTCTGTTTCATGCAAGAGTCTAGCCCACGACAGGTGGCCTCTGCACCGGCGCAAATGAAGCAGAATCGGCGGTTGAAACCTGTCACAGAGCAGGCGGGTGAAGGGCCAGGCGCACCCCAGACCAGATGGGGATATTTGCTTAGACCTTCAGTGCTTCTTGTCACGAGTCCCTTTAATCAAGAACCTTCCTTTGGGTGTTTAATCAATGCCAGGGTCTTTGAATGTTAGTCTTTT
Organism: Neotragus moschatus; assembly: GCA_006410615.1. Taxonomy (NCBI): domain Eukaryota; kingdom Metazoa; phylum Chordata; class Mammalia; order Artiodactyla; family Bovidae; genus Neotragus; species Neotragus moschatus. The sequence continues at coordinate 20,806 of SJYA01006265.1, read as the reverse complement.
TTTTTTTTTTTAAAGAACTAAAGGTAATTCTCATTCCAGTTTTCGTCTCTCCAAAGTTGAGATAAGAGTAGACAGTGTTGGTGGAGTCCATGCAAGCCGCAACATCCCGCTTCCTTTCAGACTTCCATTCGAAGTTCCCAGATCTCATAGTCAAATTGACACGGTGCAGATAGTAAATTGAAAATAGAATAAATCCCAGGGATTTTTTTTTCATGCCAACTAAGGCAGCGCCACCCTGGGGGTCTGTGCAGGTTCTGTGGTCCTCTGGGATGGGCTGGCCCACCCAGTCACTGTTGGGGACCAGGCAGCCTGGACCCTTAGCGTGGTGCTGGGTCTGCAGGAAACCATGCAGCTGGGCACGCTATGTTCATCCTTGACCGTCTGAGTTCTTCTCCTTTGATGGGACTGGGCTCTGTTGCTGGTTTTCTTCTCACTTTTCTGATGACCGCGTTACTCTCCCCTCTCCGAACAGTTACACCCCATTCGTGGAGCTCCTACTGGGGCCAGGCCTGCACTCACCTGCTGGGGTCTCCACGAAGATGGACAAGCCCGCCCTGCCCCTGCCTCTGAGCCCTCCTCCTCCTCTGTGTCTTTCAATTCAGTTCAGTTCAGTCGCTCAGTTGTGTCCGACTCTTTGCAACCCCATGAATTGCAGCACGCCGGGCCTCCCTGTCCATCACCAACCCCCGGAGTTCACTCAGACTCATGTCCATCGAGTTGGTGATGCCATCCAGCCATCTCATCCTCTGTCGTCCCCTTCTCCTCCTGCCCCCAGTACCTCCCAGCATCAGGGTCTTTTCCAGTGAGTCAACTCTTCGCATCAGGTGGCCAAAGTATTGGAGTTTCAGCTTCAGCATCAGTCCTTCCAATGAACACCCAGGACCAGTCTCCTTTAGGATGGACTGGTTGGATCTCCTTGCAGTCCAAGGGACTCTCAAGAGTCTTCTCCAACACCACAGTTCAAAAGCATCAATTCTTCCGTGCTCAGCTCTGTGTCTTTGCTCCTCCACAAAGGCTTTTATTTTCATGACTTCCATCATGAAGTTACATTCCCAGTTCTAGTTGCCTGTCTGAAGTTGAGTATTAAGTTTCCTCTTTTTCCCCCCAAATTCAGGGTGTCCTCAGGATAGCCAGCTCCCTTCTGCCTCTGTGAGGAGTGGTGCGCGTTTCCTTCTTTCAAGACCTGAAACCTGGAAAGCATCCTGTGTCGCGCGTTTCTCCGCTGTGCTCAGGACTCAGCCTCGGCCTTCTTCTGAGGACCTTGCTCATTCTCTCCTTCTTTGCCGTTTCCACTGCCTCTCTTCCACCTGGGCTGACGGCTGCACACCTGCCTGGCCTGTCAGTGAGCTCTGCACGTCCAAGCCCACGTTCCCTCTGCAAATGCCATCTCATCCGTGTCCCTCTTAAGCGGCAGAGGTGATATCTTACTCTTGACAGCGTCTGACTCACCTCCTCGCACACAGCTGGCGCATAACCAGCGCTTGTTCTCTTGGCAGAAGCATAGCGGCATATTAGCTCGTCAGCTTCACTTTCTGGCTTTCTTTACCTGGTGGAACCTTCGAAGATGATTCCCCGTGGTGACAGAGTTCCCGGTCTCATAGCTGTGGGGAAAGTGCAGCGTTGCCGAGAACAGTGAAATGAATCCACAGACTGGGACGTGAAATCAGGGAGGGAAGCCCAGGAATTAGAACTACTTGATGTGGGAGAAGCAGAGATGGTGAGAACTGGCGGGAGGGAGACGTTGCTGCCTGGCTCTCTTGGGACAACGGTGTCTGCCCTTCAGCCCAGGAGGTCCGCCTTCTGCTGCCTGCTCACGGCTTTTGTTTTGGCTTGTGCTGGCGGAGCGTGAGCACCAAGGCCCCAGCAGGATGCAGCCGGAGAGTGCAGTCCAGGAGGCCCCAGGGGTTGGGATGGCCATGGCTGAGCACATCTGGAGAGGAGGATGTGGACACAGGGATGGGGGTGACTCAGACCTCTTCCTTGAAGAGGTGACGCTTTCATAGGGTCAGACTGGAAACAGCGAACCCATGTCAGAAGGGGCAGAGACGAGGGCCAGGAGGAGAGCTACAGGTTCCAAGTAAGGGATGCTCTCCAGTGAGAACTGTCAAACCCCGAATCGGGTTATGCAGAAAGCTGTGGCCTTCTCTTTCCTGGAAACGCTAGACTGGAACAGACAAACCCTTCACGGTGGCCTGAGCGCTGGCTTCTCTGGAGGCCTGGGGTGGGCCTGGCTTCCCATCCTCATGGTTGGCTTGTCTGGACCTGGCTTTGCAGGATTAGTCCGCTGCAGGTTGCTGCTTACTCGACCACAGAAGTGAAATTTGTTACTGATGAGAAATAATAGAAGATCTTTCTTTTTCTAGACTTCCTCTATGGGTGTTGTTGTTTTCTGTCTAAATGGGGGAGTTTGTTTTGCTTTTTCCCCTTTCACGGCCTTCAAATTTAGCTTGTGGGTATACCCTGCCCAGTGGCTCAGGGTAAGGTGATGAGGGAAGCCAGCCCAAAATACGATGGGTGCTCACCATTTTCTCCAGAGCTGGTGTGTGGAGCTTGTGTGCAGGCAGGAAAGCTAGGCTGCTGAAGATCTTCGAGGACGTATGAGCACTAACAGGGAGACCTCTGGGGATGTCAGAGTGTTGTCTGTCTCTTTCAACAACCGTTTATGAAGAATGCGCTCTGTGCACTGCATGGTTCTTGCCAGTTTCAGAAGAAACAGAAATGCGTGCAGCACAGTCCCTCGTGCCAAGGCATTTGCCATCTAGCAGGGAAGATAAGCTGCTTACAGGTTACCTTGTGCTTTACAGAGAAAGGGTTTATTCTGGTTCAAAGGAACACTTGAGACGGATGACATCACGCTAGAATTATAATAATTTGAAAGTCTACTGTTTCGATCTTTGTCATTTCTACCTTGGGTTAGTCTGATATTTTACTTTAAAAATATGATTTCTGAATAGGTAACAGGTTCACATGGTTCTCATATGGAAACAATCTAGAAACATTTTTATTGATGAGTTTCACTCGCACCTTGTCCCCATCCACCCAGTTCACCCCCTTACTTCCTGGAAACAGGTGACTGTGTTAATTTCTTGAGTATGTATACAGACTCTTTTCATGCAAAATAAGAGTGTGTGTGTGTATGTGTGTGTGTGTGTGTGTGTGTGTGTGTGTGTGTGTATGTACTTATTTACTTATCTATCTAAATCTTCCTTTTTCCTGCATAAAAGGCAGCCTTGCTCCCCAGTTGGCCTGTGGATTCATCAGTGTGTCCTGGGGCCTTAGCATCTCAGCGCCTCCTTTTCCTCTCTTCGTGGGTTAGCTGCTGCCTCCATAGTGTTTCACTGTTTGGCAGAAATTATGATGGATCCATTATCTATCGCTGGGTAACAAACTGCTTCTTAACTTAGTGGCTTAAACAAAAACAACAGTTTTATCTATTCACAGTTCTTCGGTGGGGTTAGACTGGGGTTCTGCTGGGCAGTTTTTCTCTCATGGATTTACTGGTATGAATGGGGCTCCGCTGGGCAGTTTATCTCTCATGGATTTACTAGTATGAATCTGGCGGCTTGACTGGGCCTCGATGGCCCAGCATGGCTTCCCTTGCGTGCTGGTGGGAGAGTCCACCGCTGCTGGCTCCTGGTGTCCGGGAGACTAGCACTGGCTTCTTCCCGGGGTGACTAGGTTCCAAACACGGAGAGGGATTATGCCGCGATATAAAAAGGCTTATGAAGGCTCTGCTTGCAGCATGCTCACTAATGTTCCGTTGCTCAAGCAGGTCACAGGGTCCAGCCCAGGGCCAGAGGGAGGGGTCTGCCCAGGGAAGGCTTCACCGGAGGCCACGATGCAGCTATCATCTCCACGTTTCGCTACCACCCTTACTCATGGGCACCTGGTTGTTTCCAATCATTTGGCCTTAGTAGATGACGCTTTAACAGATAACCTGCGTCATCAGCCAGCTAAAACGCGGGCAGGAGACATTACCAGAAGGGTTGCTGAGGCAAAGGGTACATGCTTTCTAAATCGTCTCTCTGTTCTATTTCTGTTATTTCTCGCATTACTTTAAGCTTGTATTCTTCAGTCCCTTGTGTAGGAGCTTTGAAAATGTGAAGCGTTCAGACAAGAAACATGTATAAACTGAATTAATTAAAACTCATTCTTTAAAGGACGAAAGCTGGACTAGAAATAAAATAATTTTCAACAGGGTAACGTGTATTTGAGTAAATATGCTCATTATTGTGATAGTGCTTCACGTTTGTGTCGAGCTTACGGTGCAGAAAGTTTGCTTGTGATGTCTTAGTGCTAAGAATTTTACGAGTTGAAGGCATAATTGGCCCCATTTTATTTTTATTTGTGTATTGTTGTTCAGTCACTAAGTCCTGTACGACTCTTTTGACCCCATGGACTGCAGCACGCCAGGCCTCCCTGCCCACCAACTCCTGGGGCTTGCTCAAACTCATGTCCATCCAGTCAGTGACGCCATCCAACCAGCTCATCCTCTGTCGTCCCCTTCTCCTCCTGCCTTCAATCTTTCCCAGCCTCAGGGTCTTTCCCACTGAGTCAGTTTTTCGCATCAGGTGGCCAAAATATTGGAGCTTCAGCTTCAGCATCAGTCCTTCCGATGACTGTTCAGGGTTGATTTCCTTCAGGATTGACAGTACATATAATTAATGATTATATGTAAATACATGTTATATGCATATAATATGTGCATAGGTATAACATACATATAAATATTTTTCTTAAGACTTCGGGACTTACCTGACTGGCCCCAGTCTCAGTTACAGCGGGGAATTACCTGATGCCCCAGTCACGGTTACAGCCAGGCTGTGCTCCCAGCCCTGTGGCGGGAGCTTGACTCTTCCCAGGAACTGCGTCTCTTTTTTGCAGGGGCTCCTGTCATATCCTGTCTCGGGCTTCGCGGTGGCTCAGTGGTAAAGTACCCGTCTACCAGAGCAGGAGAACAAGTTCAGTCCTTGGGGTGGGAAGATCTCCTGGAGGAGGAGATGGCAACCCACTCCAGTATTCTTGCTGGGAAAATGCCTTGGACAGAGGAGCCTGGTGGGCGACAGTCCATGGGGTCACAGAGGTGGACACGACCGAGGGAGGGAGCCTGGTGCCCCGTCTCAGCCTCAGATGCATTCATTTGCTCCGCCTGCTAAGTGCCATACGAATGCCTCTCAGTCACATGAGATGTCTTCTCAGGAGGCTTTTTTAAAAAATCAGAAATAGGTCGTTTCTAAGTTCGGAATACTTGAGAAACACCCCCAATATTCCTCTTGTTTTGCACGTGACGTCGTTGACAGCTGTATTTTCTGATCTGAGTCACTAGTAAATCTTGAAAGAGGAATTCTTTTTAAGCTCATGTGCTTGCTTTCAGCTTTCAGGAAAGAGGAGGGAGTTATTTTTAAATAAAGCCTTGTCTTGGCCCTCCTGCAGCGGACACGGAAAGCAGACTGTTGAGCTTTTTTTCATTCACACTCAAACGTTTTCATGGGGCTCGGTCACGGCGAAGTGGGCCCCACACTCAAACCACCCACTTCCCTGAAGCTTGATTGATGAGCAAAGCTGTTCTGCCTGAGGGCAGCCTGTTTGCAGGAGCTGGGATGATGATGGGTCCAACATGCACAGATTTCAAACCAGGTCTCTTATCCCAGGACTGCAGGCTGCAGGCCAGAATGTTTGTGAGGCAGGAGAAGGGGACGGACGCACGTCGGGAGCAGGGCAAGCCGCATGGATCAGGAGTCACCCCCCATTCTAGAATCTCCCCAGGAATGTGGCGGTTCAGGCCAAAGTCATCCTTGTTGAGAGAACTCTGCTGGTGCCCACTGCCACGAAACACAGGCCACGGAACTGTGATGTGCAGGTGAGTGGGAAGATATTTAGTCCAATCCTGTGCAGCTAGGCGGGGGCCCCGTCGGACTAAGAATCTCTACACTTCAAAGAGAGGCGTACGTTTAAAGGGAGACAGAAATGTGATGCCCAGTCGAAAGAGCCTGTGATGGGAGTGTGGACGCAGAGCCAGCAGCGGCCCCGTGGACCGGGCGTCTTCGCGCGCCCGCCTCTCTGCTGCCGCCGGCACTGTCTTAGAGAGCAGACGGAGCAGCAGCACGGAGTCCCCAGACGCTAAGGTTCAGGGTAACCTTGGAAACCACCTTGCCCAGGCTCCCATTTTAGGGAGAAATAAACTGAGGCGCAGAAGGTTAGGAAAGCGGCCTGGGGAGGCTTGCCTGGTGGAGCCAGGTCTTCCAAACCTTAGTACACTTACTTGCCAGTGGATTGTGCCGCCCAGTGCTCTACGGAAGTTATGGGAATGAATGAATAAATTAATTTCCTTTTTAAAGAAGCTTATTTAAAAGCTGGATAGGGGTTTTCCAGGTAGCTCAGGGATAAAGAATCCCACCTGCCAAGCAGGAGACGTGGGTTTGTTCCTTGGGAAGACCCCTGGAGAAGGAAATGGCAATCCACCCCAGTTATTCTTGCCTGGGCAACCCCACAGACAGAGGAGCCTGGTGGGCTACAGTCCACGGGGTTGCAGAGTCAGACATGACTGAGCAACTGAGCGTGCCCGCAGGCATTTAAAAGTTATTTATCCAAGTCTGATCCCAGCTGGTGCATCCTGTTGGTGCTGGTGGGAAAAGAAGTCTTGTAAGGATGAACTGGTTAGTGTTTTTTGAAGGACCTTCTGGAATCTGGGTTTGCCTTAAACGTCAGTATTGGATGAAAAAACTGAATTCTTCTGATGATTTGTTATCAGCTCAAGGTGCAGATAGACTGCGAGTCGGGGTGAGTTCAGCCAAGGCTGAGCTTGGTCTGTGTGCTCTGTGGTGAGCTGGATCTCAGTGCAGCAGGAGGAGCAGAAGTCTTTAAGGAAGAGGCCTCGGCCGTGCGCTTGGTTCCTCTGCAGTGTGGGAGGCTCACTGCCCGCTTCGCGCAGAAGGTGCCTGACTTACTCCAAACGGGCTTAGAGCTCAGTGGATTCGGACATCCAGGCAAATGTCACCCCTTCCTTCCAACTGATTTTCTTTCCACCGCGTGGGATTCTCTGTCTTCTCTGGCTCTTGACTGGCTGCTGGGACACAGGAGAAACTTTCTCCAGTGCCTTCACAGAGGTGTCTTCCAGAGTCTGTTGTCGTGAGTCCATTCACCTGAGAAAAGGGGGACTAGAGCCTCCCTCTCCCCTACAAGGGTCAGGGCTAGTCGTTCTGTCCCTTTAGGGACAGAAATCAGGTATTGTTCTGCCAGCCACTGAACACGTTCTAGAAGCCCATTTATCAATATCTACAAACTGCCTCATGTTTGGTTTCCTGTGTCGTCAAGAAAAACCTGCAAATAACTAAAAGTAGGGATTCCAATGAAATGTGGGTTCTACTTCAGTAGGTTTGGTGTGGGAGGCTGTGTAACTCTAAGAATACCGGTAGTGGTATCTATCTACATTCTAAGAATTAGGGAGGCGAGGTTTGTACCGAATTAAATCACCCTGTCATATCTGTGAGGCTTCCTGCAGAACGAAGGCAAAAATAAACCCAAACAAACAAAACAAGAACGTGTGTGAAGACAGTGAGCCGTGTGCTTTCTGAGCAGTAGAGAGTCTGCACTGGGCCTGGAAAGCTTCTTGCAGACCTGCTTTCTTGAAAGGTGCTTTTGCTGGGCCGGCGGGGGGAGGTGTCGCTTGTTGTTGCTGTTTTGCCTGTGGTTCTTACTACCCTGTTTACCTGGGGTGTGGTTGCCAGTGTTGGGATTTTCTTGATAAAAAAAGGGAGGAGAGATAAGACGCTGCCCACAGCACGGAGCACATGGGACGAGTCCAGCTCGGCCATGTGTGCGTGTGTGTGCACACACGTGTGTGCGTGTTTCTCTGTGTCTGTCTGTATGTCTGTATCTCTGCGTGTGTCTCTCTCTCAGTGTGTGTGTGTCTAGGTATCTCTGTGCGTCTCTGTGTGTGTCTGTGTGTCCGTGTGCCTGTGTGTGTCTCTGTGTTTGTGTCCATGTGTGTGTCTGTGTGCGTTTCTGTGTTTGTGTCCGGGTATGTTTGTGTGTCTCTGTGCTTGCCTGTATGTCTGTGTGTTTGTGTCCATGTGTGTCTGTGTCTCTGTATGTTTGTGTGTCTGTGTGCCTGTGTGTGTCTCTGTGTGTTTGTCCGTGTGTGTGTGTGTCTGTGTGCGTCTCTTGGTGCGGATGCAGGAGTATAAGGTTTCAGGCTGACCCTCCATCCTTCAGCATCAGCGCTCTCCTTTCCTCAACCTGAGCTGACTTTGTTGGGAGGGCAAACACAATGACTTTCTCACAAAATGAAGACCAAATAACCTGAAAAAAACTCAAATAAAATCCACCTTATGACCCAGTGTTAAAAAGCAGACAATTCCCATGGAGAAAGGCCCATCCCGGACTGGGGAGGGCAGGCCAGCTTAGCCTGAGTCCTCTCCAGTCCCGTCTCTTTTCCACCCCTGGCCCCTACTTTAAAAGAAGCGTCTCCTGGACACCTCCCAACTCTCCGCATGACTTTCATTGGAACCCCAGGTCGGCGGTGCTGGCTGGAGAAGGGCGCTGAGAGCCGGAACAGAGCTCGCCGCCCGCCGGCCTCCTCTGCCTCCAGGTGGGAGCTGCGGAAGGCCGCCCCTGCAGGGCCTGTGCCTGCCCGATGCGCTCCATCCACGGCGGGAGCTCTGCAGGAGGCGCGGCCACGGTTTGGCTTCTAGGTGTCACCTGCCCCGAATCAGGCAGGACAGACCAGAAGGTGGGACCATGAGAGCCCCCAGGTCCTGAGTTCTTACCACGGAACTGTCACGGTGCTGGGCTTGCCTTCTCTGTTTGAGTCCAGAAGACCACAGGCTGGTACAAGCATTTACAGACAAGGGACAGGAAGCTCCAAGAAAATGAGTGGCCTGTAGACAGTGGCACGCTCTTAAGGGCTAGCCTGGGGCTGGAGCCGAGGGCGAACTCTGAAGACAAAGCTCTTGGTCCCTGCAGCACCCTTGGAAGAAGCCAAGCCCTTAGGGAACATATTCAAGTCAATTTCAGCCCTTATGGGTTTGGTAGCCACGTGTGACCAAGCCATAGCTTTCTTTTTTAAAAACTTATTTTGTTGAAGTAGAGTTGACTTAGCCACAACTTTCAGGGAGATGTTACTTTTCTCACTTGGTTTGATATCATCAACCTGTTTTCTGTTCTAAGAAATCAAAACATGGGAAGAAGGTAGATTTCGAAAATTGATTTTGGCCACTTCTTCTTCTGAGGTGCAGTCTGGAGGTGCAGGTTAAGATGCTGAAACGTTAGGATTTGTAAGACTGATTGTCAGATGTATGTTGAAGATTGAGGGCAGGAGGAGAAGGGGGTGACAGAGGGTGAGATGATTGGATGGCACCACCAAATCGATGGATGTGAGTCTGAGCAAACTCGATGAGGTGGTGAAGGACTGGGAAGCCTGGTGTGCTGCAGTTCATGGGGTCGCGAAGAACTGAGCGTGACTTAGCCGCTGAACAGCAGCAACAGCAGTCAAGAGGAAAGTCTGGTGTATGTGGAATTAAGACATCTGAGAATGATGGGAGCTCCAGGCGGAGAAGACCAGCAGCTGTAGCATTTCCAGGTGCGGGATTTCCGGCTCATCTCTACCCCGGCGTTGCGGAAAGGCCTTTGCATTTTAGGCCGTGATAAGGGCCGTGTGCCGCTTTCCTGCTGCCGGTGTAACTCAGCGTCCTGACGGCATGAAATGCTGGCCTCACGTTAGTTTTCCATAGGCCCTCTTGACTTTGGTCTTTTCATAGCAAGGTCTGAAAAGACCATATAGAGGGAGGACCAGCCACATGACGTCTCTTCCTCCAGTGTGCATTGTAATACGGACGCATTTCAGTCCCGAGTAATGCCTTTCAGGAAAAAGGTCTTGGGAGCTAAGTGACTGAGTTACACAACTGAACTCTCTCCCTCCTCCTGTGTTAATTAATACTGACTCTTTTCTTGGCCAAAACTATTTAAAGTCTACACAAATGAACTTTTTCCATAACTGAAACTTTTTAAAGGATACGTTTGAAATATCTGGAAGCCTAAGAGAATAGCTTTGAAACAAGTTACGATTGATTTCCTCTTACCTGAATTGTTTCTCGCCTGATTTTCCTGGGGTTGTTCCTGAAACATTCTTTGTGGTTCATTGACCACAAAAAACAAGCCGTGTACCAGGTCTGGTGGGGGTGTTTCTAGGGGTGTGAGAAACGCTGCATTTGTTTTCACGGAGCATAAGTTTCATGGAGGGAATAAGCCACTGCGACAAATAGCCAAAAGGTAAAATAGAAAATTGTCAAGTGCTGTAATTTTCAAGCTGATTATTACATAGCTAAAAGCTGGTTAAATTACAGTTTTATTGAATGCTAACGAATTACTACTCCCCTCCTGCATAGAACTTTTTCAGCTCTTTACTTTCTCTGGCTTATAATTATGGTGATCACATTTTCCATACCAAAAATTAAGACATGTGGTCTGACAAAGGATTCTTGTACCACTTCTAGGTGGAGACCACCCGTAGTTAGATTAAAAAAAAAAAAAAGGCTTTTTTAGGCCCTCTTTATAAAAATTAGAGGTTTGTTAAATAGATGTGTTTTTAGACTTTTCATTAAAAACCTACCATGCAAACAGTATTTTATTTTGTATCTGAATCAACATGTTATATATCCTAAAGGACAACTTTACAGCCTAAGGGTATGTGTTAGCCTATTCATAAAAACATACTTCTGTGTGGAGTAGTAATACCTGCCATTATCCAGGTGTAATAAAAATGGTCCCAAGGGTTCTGCTCCGGGTCTTTAATTTTTCTTTTGAAGATAAAGCTCTTTATTTCACTTTCAAGGTTCAGTGTTTTTGAACCTTGCAAATGATTACCATTGAGGCATGCCAGATGGGAGCAATTGTGAGCAGTAATTCCTGAAAAGAGGGTGAAGCAGTGACTTTTCCTTCCTTATTTTCCCCACCTATTATCATCTGTGGTTTCTATACATACGGTTTTTCACAACAGACCGGCTGGACTGCCATGTGCAGGTATGGGGCTTTCGAGCTTTCAGAGGTAAAATAGGCCCGTGTTGATCACTTTAAATTATCATCTGTTTACTTTTGGCTGTCGCAGGCCTTATTGCTGCGAGGGCTTTGCTAGAGTTGCAGTGAGCGGGGGCCGCTGTGTCGTGACAGTGCTGGGCCCCTCGCCGCGGTGGCGTCTCGGGGATAGGGGCTCTGGGGCGTCGGGCGTCTGCGGTCCTGGCTCCTGGGGCGTGGAACGCAGGCTCAGTGGCTGTGGCCCATGGGCTCGGTTGCTCCAGGGCATGTGGGACCTCCCTGGATTAGGGATCGAAGTCATGCCCCCCACGTTGGCAGGCAGATTCTTAACCTCTGAACCGCCAGGGAAGTCCCTGATCCCGTCATTTTAGAACCACGTATTTGATGTCTGGCCACCATACTAGTATGGAAGTGTAAGTTGAAAAAGTTTAGGGCACTTTTTTGCCAGGGTACATAATAAAAAATATCTAGTAATGTTACTTCACTGGGCACAATGGAAATGTTTGAAGTTATTAAGTCCATGTTCTATTTATGTCAATATATTTAAGCTTCTGAATGGCACTGATCACTGAAGTACCCTCTCCTCTCACAAGAAGCATCTTCGAGAGATCACCTCACCCTGGATTAGCTGGTCCGTGACCACAGTGACATGTGCTTCTCGGATAACACATGACATTCTGTTTGGCTCAGAACTTAGTGGTTGGCTCTGCTAAAAATAAGGCTTTAACGGTTGATTAGGACATTCATCAGGGGGTGCTAATACTCGGGAGTGTTCTTCATGTCATGAAACATGTTTATGGACGGCTGCAGAGTGGATGAACCTCGCTTCTTGGATGAAATGTGATAAGGATTACTTGTCCCCACAAGTAAGAGTGAGCAGAAGTACGGGATCTGCTAGTACTTGGGGGCCCAGATTCTTCCGTGTGTCTAAACACAGAGGTGGGGCCAGAGCCACGTTCCTGGGGTGGAGCGAGGAGCCAGAAGTTGGGGCCAGAGCAGGGGAAGGGTCTTGTGTTGACTTTGCTGTTGTTAGTCGCTTGTGTGTCTGACTCTTTTTGCGACCCCAGGGACTGTAGCCCACCAGGCTCCTCAGTCCGGGGAATTTTGCCAGCAAAAGTACTAGAGTGAGTTGCCATTTCCTTCTCCAGGGGCTCTTCCCGCCCCAGGGGTCGAGCCCGCGTCTCCTGCACTAGCAGGCGGACTCTTCAGCCCTGAGCCACTCTTGACTAAGCGGGGCTGGCGTCGTGGCTGTGGGCCTGGCTGCTGTCGCCCCAGGAGCCCGCTGCCCCTGGCGCTTCCCACGTGTGCGCGAGGGGTGTCCGGGGACGGGAGCGCTGCAGCCGCTCCTGTCCCCACTGTCTCTGTGGGTCCCTCTAGTTTGGGGTCTTTGCAGAAGAGTTGGGTTTCAGTTCATCTGATCACTCCCAGTACCTCTTGTCAGGCTTAGGATGACCACCCCCGACTCCTCAGCCTGATTTACCACGCGTTTCACCCTGATCGCCTCACACTCTGAAGCCCACGGCTCACAAGTCACAGGGGCTGATTCCTGGTGCTCTGGCACGGCGCGCTCACCACTCAGGAGGTGAGCCTTTCGCTGCCTGTGACCTCTGCCTGGCCTGGAGCCCTCCCGATCGTCCTGGGACTGGCCTCCTGGCCTTTCAAGCCTCTGTTTAAATGGCCCCTCCTCAGAGCCGCTGACCGACCAGTCCTTCCCCTCCGCTGCCCCCACTTTCGCCCTCTGTATCTTTCCGTGCTTTACGGTCAGGGCTTGGCATGCTTACTCTTTCAGCTTCTTGAGAGCAGAGGCCGCGCCTGTCTTATTCTCTACGAAATCAGAGCAGCGTCAGATGAAGGAAGGAGGCACTCAACCTGCAGGCGACTGCATTTTAGGTTTCTTTAGACATGAGAGCGTAGTTAATTGCAGAGCTGTGCTGCTTTCTGCTGCACAGCTCAGTGAGGCAGGTCTGTGCAGACACGCAGCCCCTCTTTTCCAGACTCCCTTCCTGTAAAGGTCGTTGGCGTCCAGAGGAGTTCCCTGTGCTCTCTGGTGGGTCCTTATTAGTCATCTGTTCAGTGCCTGTATGTCAGTCCCAGTTTCCCCATTTATCCCTCCCCTGCTTTCCATTTCTGTTTTGTAAATACGTTCCTTGAAACCGTTTTTTCTTAAGATTTCACATGTAACCAGTGTTGTGATGTTTGTCCTTCCCTGTCTGACTGGCTTCACTCAACGTGACAGTCTCTAGGTCCATTCATGTTGCTGCCAGTGGCATTATTTTGCTCTTTTTATGGCTGAGTAATATTCCATTGTGCGTATGCGTGTGCGTGCATGCATGTGTACATGTGTGTGCGCGTGTGCACGTGTGTGTGTGTGCACGTGCGTGCGTGTGTGTGCCTGTGTGTGTGTGCACCACATGTTAACCCATTCATCTGCTGATGAGCTTTTAGGTTGCTGCCATGTCCTGGCTGTTGGAAACAGTGTGACGAACACCAGGGCGCATGTATCTGCTCAGATCATGGTTCTCTCCACCTGTGTGTCCAGGAGTGGGATTGCTGTCATGTGGTAACTCTATTTTTAGCTTTTTAAGGAATTTCCATACTTTCTCCACAGTAGCTGATTTNCTGGCTGTTGGAAACAGTGTGACGAACACCAGGGCGCATGTATCTGCTCAGATCATGGTTCTCTCCACCTGTGTGTCCAGGAGTGGGATTGCTGTCATGTGGTAACTCTATTTTTAGCTTTTTAAGGAATTTCCATACTTTCTCCACAGTAGCTGATTTACGTTATCTTATTCATAATGTAAAAGAAATAAAAGGTCCTTTTTAAAAAAAACTCATACTCACTTCAACATTTATTTGCTTCTGTTTGGTCGGAGATTAGTGAGCTCCACACGACAGCCTGTCCTGAGGGGATCCAGGTGCACTGCCCTCTTAAGCTTGTAGATAAGCTCTCCTAGACCCGGACTCCCTGGCGCTGATTTCAGAATCTGCACTTCATGCATCAGGGCCTGAAGGGCTTGTCCTGGACTCCAGGGCTGGTTTCGCTTCTTCCGTAAGCCACCGCTCTGCACGGATGCCCGGAGTGACCGATTTCCCTGAAACCCGTCTCAGATGCTTAAACGGAGTTTCATGGATTTCACACATGCAGAAGGCACTTTTTCGTTTGAGTAGGTTAGTCACACTATTGAATACAAATGACCTGTTCCTGAATATCCTGGAACCTCATGAAAAATCTTCTGGCTAGAAAGTGAGATACAGTCAAAGACAGGCCTGTCACAGACTGACCCAGGGGATTGCGAGTAACTAAAAGACAGATTCTTCAAGCGGCTTCACTTGCTGGGGCAGCCCCAGGGTTTCTAGAGCTTAGAAAACCATCCCCGGTGGCTAGACCTTCAGAAAGGGAGCGGGGAGAAAGCCTTCTTCCCTTGCAGGGGGAGGCGTGGTGCAGGAGCTGTGGTCCTGCTTTCTGAGAAGTGAGATGTGGACTCTGGTAGGTAGAGTCTTCCCTCCCCCAGTACGTTGGTGTCTGGCTTCTAATGCTTTGTGGAACATGTCCGTGTGCTTGGGGGTGTAACCTTATTAACTGGGGGAGGAAATGTTGATTGAGGCTCAAACACTTGACTTCTGCGAGGACATGGAAGCAGCCTCGATGTCCATCGACGGGGGAGAGGATGCAGAAATTGTGGTCCATATTCAGTGGAATGTTGCTCAGCTTTAAAACAGAACATGTTTGAGTCAGTCCTAATGAGGTGGACGAACCCAGAGTGAAGTGAGTCAGAAAGAGGAAGACAAACATCGCATGTTGGCGTGTGTGTGTGGAGAGGCGGCACTGAAGGGCCCGTCTGCAGGGTAGCCGTGGACACGCAGGCATAGTGAGCAGGCCTGTGGACAGTGTAGGAGGGCGAGCGCAGGCGGACTGGGAGAGGAGCGTGGAAGTACACACGTGGCTGTATGTAAAGCACGGCTCGGGGGCCGCTGTGTGACTGAGGGGGCTCAGCCCAGTGCTCGGGGACGACCTAGGGGGTGG
>SJYA01006264.1:0-22612 GCA_006410615.1 Neotragus moschatus | reverse complement strand
CCTTACAGCTCTGGCTGCCTGCCGCCGGCGGGGGATGTTCTGCAGCGGCTATTTCTGTCCCGTCCTTTGTCCTGTGCGCGATCCTGGTGGTGTCCTATGTTAGAGCTCCTTGAGTGGTAACTGTCCCGCAGTCCCGTGTGCCAGCCCTAGTCAGCTCGCTCTGGCTACGCGCGGGGTTAGCCCAAGTTAGTTCGCTCAGGTAACGCGCGGGGCCTTCAGGCCCTATACTTTTGTGCTGCAGCCCACTTCTGGCGTGCCTCCCTGCCCAGCCTCCACTTGCTAATGGCGGATACAGGCGTCTACTCTGTCTTTTCCCCTGGGGGAGTTACCATTGGGCTCGTAATCTGTTAGTTTTAATTATTATTTTTGTTTGTTTGTTTTTCTTCCCTCTTATGTTGCCCTCGGTGCTTTCAAGGCTCACCACAAATTCGACAGTGAGAGCTTTTCCTGGCGTTTGGAAACGCCTCTCTTCTTAAAACTCTCTTCCCGGGACAGGACTCCCTTGCCGGGACGGAGCTCCCTCCCTAGCTCCTTTGTCTGTTTCTCCGTCTTTTGTATTCTTCCTACCTGTTTTTGAAGACAATGTTCTGCTATTCTGGATGCCTGACGTCCTCTGCCAGCATTCAGAAGTTGTTTTGTAGATTTTCCTCCACGTTGAAATGTTCTTTGGATGAATTTGCTGGGGAGAAAGTGGTCTCCCTGTCCTATTCCTCTGCCATCTTCTCCGAATCCTCGACACTGGTTATAATTTGAGGTGTCTCCTAAATATGAACATTTTGGCCTGGACCATTCCCACCCTCACACTTCCTTTTCTCCACCACCAATCCAGTGGACAAGTACAGGCATGTGTAACGCTTAGAGGTGTCTGAATACATTCATATAAAAGAATCATTTACAGAAAACTAGCATTCCTATGAATTTCAACACACAGTATACAAAATGTGCTAATTTTACTACTTTGTCATACACTGGCAACCTCTTTAACATCTAGAGACTAGATGTCACAAACTTAGCACTCATTTGTCCATTATATACACTATATACACAGCAAAACGAAATGCACCTAATATATAAAAAATGGTTTCATCTGAAAATGTCCAGGTGCGGAGGGCCCGCCGCCCTCAGGTCACGGAGGTGGGGGTGGGGGTAGAGGGAGAGGTTAGCAGCAGCTTCCAGGCTTGGGCCCTGCCAACTGCAGGCGTTGGCAACCGCTCTACAAAGCTCACTCAAGAATGTCCCAGGCCCCCCAGTTCACCTACCAACCAGAGGCCGGAGGGCCTGGAGGGCCCCAGGGTAGAAGGCCACGATCTGCTTCTAGCCATGCTCTCTGCTGGAACTGGCCTTTTGTGTTTTAAAAAATCCTTCCCTACCTCTAAAAGTAATAAAAATGGTCTGCCATTTTTTTTAATTTGATTTTTTAATTCACGGCTCTAATCTCTTGAAATTCATTTTTATCTATGTTATGAGTAACAATTTTAGTTTTTTATATGAATGGTGCTTTTTGCATCAATTATCAAATAGCCCATGTGAATAGTAATGCATTACTGTAATATACAAGTTCCATTCTTAGGCTCTTTTATTTACTGCTCTGTTTGAACAACCTTGTTTCAATCCCACATTTCCTCTACCTTATGCATCTTCAAAATTATTTTAACTGTTCCTGGCATTCTTCCATTTGAATTTTAGAATAATTTCTTCATGAGAAACAGTTTGTATTGTGTTGAAATTGTGTTAGGTTTTAAATGAATCCAGGGGAAATTTCTGTCTTTGTGATACTGAGTTTTAGTATCTTCCTGTTTCTTTATGTATGTATTCATTAATATGTTTTAGGTACCTTACAGTGTTTGTTTCAATTGTGAATGAGATCTTTTCTCTGTGACATTTTTCAGTTGGTTACTGCTGGTCTAAAAGAATGCCAGTGAGTTTTCTATATTGACCTTATCTTGAGCATCCCTGCTGAACTCTTGTGCTAGCTCTAATTGTGTGTAAGTTCTCTTATGTATTTTTTATAGAAATCCTATTACTGTAGGCAAGGCCAAGTTCATATCTCACATTCCAGTTCTTATGTTTTATTTAAGACTTTTGTGTCTATACTCATGAGCGATATAGACTGTGATATTAATAGTCTTTCTTTTCTTGCCTCGTATTTTTCCTTTTTGGTGTCACGGATGTAACAGCTTCATAAAGTGAGGTCTTTTCCTCCTGTTATTTGAACCAGTTTTTACAGTGACTAGGGACAGTCTGTTCTTTGAAAGAGTCAGTCTTTCATCCTGTAAAAACCCTCTGTCATGGTATCTGTGAAGTAAAGAGAGAGAAATTTCATCTTTCCAAACCAAAATTCTGCAGTTCTCCATTGCTCCCTGTCTCCTGACCTTTGGCAACCATTGTTCTACTTTATTTCTCTATGAATTTGACGGCTCTGGGTATATGAATGAAACTCAAACACTAGAATTATAATATTAGTTTTCATTCAGGATTTTACTTCAGAGGAATTTTATACAGACTTGTCAACTGAGCACTAGAGCTATTGAATTCCTATTTGAAGTAATATCAATACAGAATTGAATATGATTTACTGTGACTGAGCATGCCTAAAAGAATGCTTGTCACGTTTTGATGTGAATTCCTAATGAGGTTTTCAAAATGTATTAAGCAATGATGTTATCCTTGAGATAGCTTCCTCAGGTGTCTTGGAGAAGGTAATATTTGAATATACGTTCACGTGACTATCAGTGCAGTTTCTTTGTAGTCATTCCTCATATTAATGAAACTTTCAAACATTTGAGAAATGTTTGGGGTAGTTGATCACATTGTTTCAAAATACTCAGTTGGGTTTCAAGTCAATTGGATGTATTTAAGTCCCTGATTTGAAGAAAAGTGGGCTTGTGTAAAGTATTTTAAAATATTGAAAATGAATGTCTTTGCTGAAAATAGGAATTCACTGCTTGGATTTTAAAATACTTTACACCAACTTTTTTGCAAGGACACTTTTTAAAAAATGTGTGTTAAATACTTGGGAAAGTAATATTTAATGCCTGAAAAGAGTTGGTCGTGAAATATAGCTTGAGTTTTCAGAATAATGTATATTTTACAGTTTAAAATCAGTAAAGTTTATTCCTAGAATATGTGTCATCTTATGTATTATTTAAGTAACAGTAATTTTCCACGTACTTAGGTGTTTTTTTTTTTTTTTTCATTTTAAAGTATTTCCTTCTATTTATTTAGGGGCTTCTAAGAGGCTCAAAGCATTTTATGAGAGTTACACATTTCAAAGTTTGTTGATATTTCTAGAAAGCCATTCACATGTAACATATTTATTAAAAACATGGGGTTTAAGGTCCCATCTGTAACAATTTGAATCTCAGTTTCCTCATGTAAATATAGGGAACAATATGTTAAATACAGTAATATCTACCTCATAGGTGGCTCTGAAGATTAAATGAGAAAATAAAGTTAAGCCTCTTACTAGAATGCCATGCACAAAGAAAAATTTCATTGTTCTGTTGTTGCAAGTACATAATTCCTGAGGTTTAAAAAAGAGTTGTTCTTATACTCTGTATTAGAATCATCATTTTGTCTTTTAAACATTGATTTTGAAAGGAACGTGTTTCCTTTCCTAAAATTTCCCCCTTCATTTTTTTCTCTTTCATCCATCTAATCCAATTATCTATGTCCCAAGGAATTTTGATACTAGAACCTGTGTTTCAATAATAGAAATGTGTTACTGTATTAGAAGCAGCTTAGCCAAGACTGTCAAGTTCACATCAGAGCCATTTGTAGAATTAAAATATATATATATATATATTTGTGTAGAAAAGAAACAAAAAACCTTATTTCTATTTTCAGCCACAGAATGCATCCCATCTGTTGTTTATCTAATCCTGATTCAGAAACATACTAAAATAGAATAATAGCATCATATCAACCTTATGATTTGAACTTCATTTTCTGATAACAGTGTTTCCCCTTCACCAGACAATACCGAAAGGAATCAACATTGTTTATGAAAAGACCATAAGGAAATTGGTATCTTTTGCTCTTCCAACGTTAATGACAGCAAATAATTCTCTGTAAATATATAGTATATACTACTAATTTTTTTTTTCTCCTGCTACTGATCTTTAAAGTGGTAAGTATCCTGCCTGTGACTTCCTACCACAAAACTGATTTTCCCTCAAAATTCTTCAGTCCCTCAAATAGAGGGAAAGAGGGAGAGTTACTGAAAAAATATTCTAAGTCTCTTACAGGAAAATATTTTGAAATATTATATTTTAGAAGTATAGACTATTAAATTTATTTTAAAAGTATTCATACTATTATGTACAGGCTGCAAAATGCTATCAAGGGGCACTTTTCGATAAATACGTTAAAATATGCAAGTCATTTTGGCCTGTGCTAAACAGACTGAATAGCCTAAGCCATGATTTCTGTTTTAGTCTGAACCCAGATAAACTGGTGGTGGTGCTGGTGGTCATTCGTGAAGTCGTGTCCAACTCTCTGTGACCCATGAACTGCAACACGCCAGGTTTCCCTGTCCTTCACTATCGAAGAGCCCCATCTTCGTCTTTTTTGAGGTACTGTTATGAATCCCGTAGACTAGCTGATAAACAACTAAAAGTTGTTTCTTGTAGGCCTGGAGGCTGGGGAGTCCCAAGATCACCAGCAGGTGCCACGTCTGGTGAGGTTTGTTTCCTGGTTCCTAGACTGCCTGCCCTCGCAGCATGGGAGCCCATTCCCTCCTGGCCTGACCCCTCTCCTCCCAGAGTGCCTGCCTCCTAGGATCATCACCACATGCGGGGTGCAGTTTGAGGGCCCATAAACCGTCAGCCTATTGCAATCCCTAAGTGTACCCTGCATTGTTTCAGTCCTTTGAAATAATTCGAGCTTTCCTCATGGCCCAATATATATTATTTTTGTTATATGTTCCTTGGGCTCTTGAAAAGAAGATGTATCCGAGGGAATGCAATGTTCCGTGTGTATCAGTTACATCAGGTTTGTCACTCATGTAATTCAGATTCTGGAGGCCACGTTGAGTAAAAGCAGAAGTAGGTGAAATTACCTGTAATACATTTTAGTTTAACACACCCAAAATATTATCATGTCAGTGTGTAATCAACATGATAAAACCTAATGAAATAATTCATGTTCCTTTTTTCATGCTAAGTCTTTAAAATCCAGTGTGTGTTTCAGGCTGGCAGTGCATCTCATTGTAGAGGCAGCCGCATTTCAGGTACTTCATGGCTTCAGGTGACCATGTGCCAGGGGGCCTGGTTCCCGAGAGCTGTGTCTGTAGCGCCTCCCACTGGGGCTATGCACTTGGCTGGTGCTCCTTTTCTGTTTCTGTCAGTTTCTATGTGTTGATATTTTGAGGTTATGTCATTAGGTGCATTCAAATTCAGAATCCTTATCTTCTTGCTAGACTGAACTTATGTCAGTATGAGATGCTCCTTTTTATCGCTAGTAATGTTTCTTTCTTTAGAGACTGTTTGACAGGGATATTGCCCTGTTAGTTTTCTGTCCTTGTTGGCCTGGATATCTTTTACTTTCACCTGTCTAAAAGACCTTCCATTTTAACATGTGCCTCTGCGAAGAGTGTATAGTTTTCATTGGAATCAGTTTGACACTTTGTTTTTTAATGAGAGTATTTGCTCTGTTGATAATGATGTTCAGTGTGTGGACACCATGTTGCTGTGTGTTTTCTGTTTGTCCCACCTAGTCTGTGTTCCTTGCTCTTGCCTTCTTTGAGAAGTATGACGTGGTTCTCTAATTCTGGGCTCCTCTGCCAGGCCGTTGGGTGCGCATTCGCAGACACAGCATGTGTTTTACATTCAGGTCTAATTTGGTACTCTTACTGCCTCCCTGACACGACTGTTTCCTCCTTGTCACTGTTATCCTTTAAATTGTTAGATACATTCTTGGCGTGAACATCATTGTTTTGTAGAGTTGATATTTACCCTCACAGTTACTTCATTGTTGATCTTTACTTGTTTTTTATATTTCCGTCTGAGACTACTTTTCTTTCTCCCAAAGACTGCCTTAACATTTTTTTTAGTTCATGTGTGTGGGTGATGAGTTGTCTCATTTCCATTTGCCCTAAAAGTCTTTATTTTGCTTTCACTTTTGAAGAGTGTTGTTGGGTATAGACGTCCAGGTCAGTGGTTATCTGTTTTTCAGCATTTGACAGATACCAGTCCATTATCTTCTGACTTCCTTATTCTTGGAAAGTCAGCTCTCAGTGTGGTTGTGCCATGAAATCCACACCTTTTTTCCTCTGAGTGCTTGAACATTTTCTTCTTGGCTCAGGCATTTGCAGAGCTGCTGAAACCAATGTGTGGTTTTCATTTTTGAGTTAATTGTCTGATTCTTTAACCAACTCCCTGTCAGTCAGTTTAGTCACTCCGTGTGTGACTCATTGCGACCCCTTGAACTATAGCACGCCAGGCTTCCCTGCCCATCACCACCTCCTGGAGCTTGCTCAAGCTTATGTCCATCGAGTCAGTGATGCCATCCAAGCAGCTCATCCTCTGCCGTCCCCTTCTCCTCCTGACTTCAGTCTTCCCCATCATCAGGTTCTTTTCCAATGAGTCACTTCTTCACATCAGGTGGCCAAAGTATTGAAGCCTCAGCATCAGTCTTTCCAATGAATATTCAAGACTGATATGCGTTAGGATTGACTGATTGGTTCTCCTAGCATGGGGCTCTCAAGAGTCTTCCCCAACTCCCCAGTTCTGAAGCATTGCTTCTTTGGCATTNTGATATTTTGAGGTTATGTCATTAGGTGCATTCAAATTCAGAATCCTTATCTTCTTGCTAGACTGAACTTGTGTCAGTATGAGATGCTCCTTTTTATCGCTAGTAATGTTTCTTTCTTTAGACACTGTTTGACAGGGATATTGCCCTGTCAGTTTTCTGTCCTTGTTGGCCTGGATATCTTTTACTTTCACCTGTCTAAAAGAGCTTCCATTTTAACATGTGCCTCTGTGAAGAGTGTATCGTTTTCATTGGAATCAGTTTGACACTTTGTCTTTTAATGAGAGTATTTGCTCTATTGATAATGTNTGCCCTGTCAGTTTTCTGTCCTTGTTGGCCTGGATATCTTTTACTTTCACCTGTCTAAAAGAGCTTCCATTTTAACATGTGCCTCTGTGAAGAGTGTATCGTTTTCATTGGAATCAGTTTGACACTTTGTCTTTTAATGAGAGTATTTGCTCTATTGATAATGTTGATGTTCAGTGTGTGGACACCATGTTGCTGTGTGTTTTCTGTTTGTCCCACCTAGTCTGTGTTCCTTGCTCTGCCTTCTTTGAGAAGTATGACGTGGTTCTCTAGTTCTGGGCTCCTCTGCCAGGTTGTTGGGTGTTCACAGACACAGCGTGTGTTTTACATTCAGGTCTAATTTGGTACTCTTACTGCCTCCCTGACATGACTGTTTCCTCCTTGTCACTGTTATCCTTAAAATTGTTAGATATATTCTTGGCATGAACATCATTGTTTTGTAGAGTTGATATTTACCCTCACAGTTACTTCATTGTTGGTCTTTACTTGTTTTTTATATTTCCGTCTGAGACTACTTTTCTTTCTCCCAAAGAGTGCCTTAACATTTTTTTTTAGTTCATGTGTGTGGGTGATGAGTTGTCTCATTTCCATTTGCCCTAAAAGTCTTTATTTTGCTTTCACTTTTGAAGAGTGTTGTTGGGTATAGACCTCCAGGTTAGTGGTTATCTGTTTTTCAGCATTTGACAGATACCAGTCCATTATCTTCTGACTTCCTTACTCTTGGAAAGTCAGCTCTCAGTGTTGTTGTGCCATGAAATCCACACCGTTTTTCCTCTGAGCGCTTGAACATTTTCTTCTTGGCTCAGGCATTTGCAGAGCTGCTGAAACCAATGTGTGGTTTTCATTTTTGAGTCAATGATCTGATTCTTTAACCGACTCCCTGTCAGTCAGTTTAGTCACTCCGTGTGTGACTCGTTGTGACCCCTTGGACTACAGCACACCAGGCTTCCCTGTCCATCACCACCTCCCGGAGCTTGCTCAAGCTCATGTCCATCGAGTCGNTGCAGAGCTGCTGAAACCAATGTGTGGTTTTCATTTTTGAGTCAATGATCTGATTCTTTAACCGACTCCCTGTCAGTCAGTTTAGTCACTCCGTGTGTGACTCGTTGTGACCCCTTGGACTACAGCACACCAGGCTTCCCTGTCCATCACCACCTCCCGGAGCTTACTCAAGCTCATGTCCATCGAGTCGGTGATGCCATCCAAGCAGCTCATCCTCTGTCGTCCCCTTCTCCTCCTGCCTTCAGTCTTCCCCATCATCAGGTTCTTTTCCAATGAGTCACTTCTTCGCATCAGGTGGCCAAAGTATTGGAGCCTCAGCATCAGTCTTTCCAATGAATATTCAAGACTGATTTGCATTAGGATTGACTGATTGGATCTCCTAGCATGGGGCTCTCAAGAGTCTTCCCCAACTCCCCAGTTCTGAAGCATTGCTTCTTTGGCATTCAGCCTTCTTCATGGGCCAACTCTGACATCCATACATGACTACTGGAAAAACCATAGCTTTGACCAAATGAACCTTTGTTGGCAAAGTAATGTCTCTGCTTTTTAATATGCTGTCTAGGTTTGTCATAGCTTTCCTTCCAAGGAGCAAGCATCTTTTAATTTCACCATCTGCAGTACTTTCAGAGCCCAAGAAAATAAAGTTTGTCACTGTTTCCATTGTTTCCCCATTTATTTGCCACGAAGTGATGGGTCTGAGTGCCATGATCTTCATTTTTTGAGTGTTGAGTTTTATGCCAGCTTTTTCACTCTTCCCTTTCACTTTCATTAAGAGAGTCTTTAGTTTCAACCGCTGGAGGCATTTCTTATTTCCCTTTCTGTCTTTTGTTAACCATGAGGGTCCCCATTGATAGTTTTTAATAATGTAGTTTAACAAGGGGCTTCTTCAATATATTCTATACTTTTTCCCTCTTATATATGTATTTTAACTGATCCATCCTTCAGTTCACTGATCCTCTCTTCAGCTACGTCCAATCTGATGTTAATCCCAGAGACTGAGTTCTTAAATTCAGTCACTGTTATTGTAAAGTTCTAGAGTCAGTTTTGATTCTCAAAATTTTCCATTTGTCCAGTATATTTTTGAACAGGTGACATTTGCATCTGATACCTCTAGCATACCTCTGATATGCTGATATACATCTGATACTTCTGGATCTGGTTCAGTTCTTTTTCTCTTGGTCCTGTTTCTTATTACAACCTCTTTTGCTTTTTTGGTTGCATGTTGGACATGTTTGGAAAACCCGAGAAGTTCTGAGTGATGCTGCCTTTTCCAGAGTTTCCTTTGACAGGGATCTCCAGTGGGAACAGAGCTGTCTGTTGACTCAGGGCCTGAGGGACTTGAGGCTGGGGCATCCTTGTAAGCTGAGTCTCAGCAGCCTTCATCCACCTTCCCCCCACCCCGACCCCAGGGAGGGGCCATCCAGCGTCTCCCTCTGGAAGCCTGGGGCACCTCCCAGGGCCCCCTCCCTTCTTGGCCCGTCCGAGAACCACAAGGTGACTGATGCTCAGCACTCAGCAGGTTTGGGCAGAGTGTTGGGTATGTTTTCTGTACCTCCTTTTTCTTGGGGAGCTTAGTCTCCAACATCCAGACTGACTTGTCAGGCCTGTGGTTGAATTTTTGTCTTCCCAGCCCAAGGAATTGTCCAGAGCTGTTAGCCAGTTTCCTGTGCTTAACTTTTTCCCTGCCTATTCTTCCCGGAGTCAGCTTTGTTCTGATGCCCTGAGGAAAGGAGCGGCCCTGTCAGTCTCCAGCTCCCTCACTGGGCTTTTGTTTGAAACCTTGGATTGTGGCTGCCTAAGGACCTCTTTTGAAATGTATATAGCTTCTCTAGCTCTTGGTAGGTTGACCCACAAGCTGCTTGCATCTATAATCGGGAATGGGGAAGCCCTTGGTGTCTTCTTTCATCTGGAGCCACATGTAAAATTCAGAGTAATTTTATTGATCATCTTTGATACCAGGCTAAACAAGAACCAAGGGTCCTTGCTTATTACCCACGGTTGTGTTTCTGATCAGAATCCCCATCTTTCCCGGGCTGTTTCAATGCCACTTGAACTTGAGAAGAAGGTGGGGCAAGCGGCCCATGCGGCCTGGGGACAGAGGAGCCAGTCTGCCCTCTTCCCCAGCCCCTGCTGGCCCACCACAGGCCTTGTGATGACAGGCTGCTGGGGGTGGAGGAGAAGGCTGAGGAAGGAGGGATCTCGTGAATTGTATTCTGTGATGCACTCACGTGCGGGTTTTCTTTTTCAGTTTGAAAACATGACTGCTTTTAGTCTTCTCTCCAGTTTCACTTTAAGTTTGAAAATGAAGATTTTATTCTTAAAGTTGAGCACAGTGATTTTACAGTCTTTTTGAAAGCAACAGTTGAGGTTTTCAAAAGACATCTCAGAGAACTCCAGCAGATAAAGCGAAAAAAAGACAATGTGTTCAGGGTGAACTACAGGCAGGACCCCAAACTGTACTCTGTCTCTCCCAGAGTCTGTAATTGCTGAGATGGGTGAATATAGGGCCTCAGGCACCCTGGAGATCGAGGTCCTCAAGTGACAGCAGAGGTCCCGGCTGAGCCAGGAGCAGTATGGCCTGTGCTCTGGCGAGTGGAGAGCCGCGATGCTGGGAGTGGGGCCAGGAGAGGGGGTGGTAGACTCGGGTGTGGAGGGAGGGGCAGTACCTGGTGGGGTCTGGGAGGTGCTTACTGTCGTGGCTCAAGTCAGGGACACCCTTGAACCGCCACCGTGCAGCCCCCATGGGGCAGAGTTGTCTGGCAACCCAGGTTCAAAGTTAAGAGGGCGAGTTTACAGCAGACTGACGGAACCCCTGTACCCACTGTGAATTCATTTTAAGTGCCTGGAGCAATGTTGGTCAAGCCCTTGCTGAGCTCAAGTGAGGGAGTCAGTCAGGGAGGACCGAGCTCAGGGTGAGTGAGGGCCAGCTAGCGAGGTGAGTCCTTGTCACCAGGTGGGTTCTGGGAACAACCTTGAGTTGAGTGGTGCCCTTCAGTAGCCTCACTAGAGGCTTGTTTAGGGGGTAGGGAGGCAGAATCCCACTTAGAAGATGTGCTTATTCTTAGTGGTGGTGGTTTCTGAAGCAGTTTCTACTATTTGGTTCGACTGTGAACCAGTATCTTCGCAGGGTCATGTTTGATGGTGGGCCTGAGCTATGGGCATGGCCTTCCTTCCCTTGCACCCCACACTCATCTGTTATCTTTTTGGCAGCCCCTTCCCCGTCTCTGCACCCTTGATGGTGGGCCTGAGCCTAGCCCCCCTTTTACCACGGAGCCCATTGTGACTGAGCGGGTTCAAGGTTCTAGGCTCCTGGGAGACGTGCTGGAGGAGGAGTCTTCGTGCCATTTCTTCTAGAGACAGCAGTGCTGATGGTCATAGTGTGAGAGCAGTGGTCATAGTGTGAAAGCAGTGTGTCTGAGAGTGACGTGTGCGTGGTGTGTGTGAAAGCGGTGGCCATAGCGTGAATAGTGGTGGTCATAGTGTGAGATTGGTGGTGATAGCTCAAGTGCTGAGGTATCTAACCATGAAACAGCAGTTGCCCCTGAGTAGGGGGCTGCTCCCATCCACGAGGATGAGTCACAGAAGGGCCCGCATATGGGCACTTTTCCAGTGCTGCAAGCCCAAGGCAAAGGCCAAGACAAGGAAGAACTTGGCCCCAGCCCAAGTCGTAGAAGCAGAGGGGCCTGAGGTGAGAGCAGCCGGGGGCTGGGCCCGTCGGATTGGCCTTCACCCGGTGAAGCATTGGGGTTGTGTTTCATTTTGTTAGCCTGGTTGTGGGCCCTGCCGGGCAGGGCATTTTGGCCTTCTGGGCACGATCGACCCCAGCAGGTTGACCTTGTAAGTGGTTGTGCAGCTGCTGTGTGGAGGATGTGTTGGGGCCCCACAAGAAGGGAAACACTGGCTGGAGGAGTCACTGGGACAGGTGGATTGAGCTATCGAGTCAGTCCTTGAAGCAGAAAGGCTAAGTCCCTTAACATCTCCCATTTTAGAAAGCACAAAACAGTGTGTCCAGTATCTTAATGACGGGTACCTACTGCTTATGTGTATAACATACACTCTTATGGATTCACATGTCTACTACATGCCTCTTACAAGTGTTGGGCAGTGTTCTAGGTACTGAATACTCAGTATGTAGTAGGAGATATGTAGCCCAGGATTTTTTTATTTGTGCAAAGAAAACTAGAAGAATGAAAGACTCCATGTGGTTCAGTTTGAGCAAGTTCACCACGTGGACGGCACCACATGCTTGAAAATTGTGATAAAATATATATAACATGAGTTTAACATTGTATCCAGTTTATTGAATGACTGGGTGACTTCAGTGGAGTCAGGCTAACAGATGGCCTTGGGGTGCCATCAGCCTTTTTCCCAGAGGAACACTTCAAAGCCTCGTGGCCTTGTAGACCTTCCCTTTCTTCCTCACTCTACCCAGCGGTTCTAGGTCACTGGTCTGTGTGTCGTTTAAGAATCTCTTTATCCACTTGGTTGTTAGGCTAATATTTATGGACGTTTCTCAAACTTGTCTGGGTCTTGAGAAGGCAGGCTTGGATTCCGGGTTCTCCCCTGCTGCGTGCTTGCCAGGTCGAGGTGGAGACTGAAGGCTGGTCTGAGTTGTGGTGGTCTGTGTGGTCTTGAGGTCACTGGATACCCTCTTCTCTGGAGGGGCTGGGAGACGCTTTGTGTGGAGCCTGAAGAGACTTGACAGGGTCAGTCTTCAGAGTGTCACTCTCTTTTTAATTTGTGTTTGCATTTAGTTACTTACTCATTTCACTGCTTGCTAGAAGTTGGCAACATCTACAGAAGAACTCAATAGATGCCAGGAGCTGCTTTTAGCAAGAGATGAAGAACTTGCTCTGCTGATAGCAGAAAGGAATAACACCAGGGTCAGTAGGGTTATTCTCACGTGTTGATATTTTCCCCGTGGGGGTCACCGCTGGGCTCCATGTTACTGTCTTTAAACTTTGTCTGGTTTTCAAGTCATTTTTCACATCTTCCCACTGAGAAGACCAGGGTGGATCAGTTTGGGCTTCTCATATTTTGCTTCAAATTTATGATGAGAGCTAATATAATTTTAGTCTATTTGAGGGGGGACTTCTCTTAACTTCCATATTTGTCCATGCTACAGTTTGTGTGGGGTCTTAGTTCCCTGACCAGGGATTAAAACCCATGACCCCTGCAGAAGTGTGGAGTCTTAACTGTTGGGCCACTGGGGAAGTCCACTCAAACTTTAGACTGAACTGGCGGGACTCTGACGTGCCTTAGCATGTTTCTGGCTAAAGCATGAGGCTGAGAGGAATTAGAGGCCCTGAATTTGAGCATGAGGTTGAAGGTGCTCCTTTGTCCCTGCCCTGCAGCTGCTCCTGGAGCACCTGGAGTGCCTGGTTTCCCGGAACGTACCATCTCTCCAGATAATGGTAGGCAAGCGGCAGGCGGAGTCCCCAGCCAGCATGACCAGTGAGGTGCAGGTGCTCAGGGTGCTGAAATGGCTGTTTGAGCACCACAAGGCCCTGGAGAAGAAGGTACCAGCTACCCGGCCATCCTGGATTTGTACACTTGCTGCCTTGTTAGATGGATGATGCATGTATTTATGTAACTAGTTGAGTTTTGAGCTTCTTGATTTCTTGTAAATACATTTTTTTTTTCTGTAAGAAGTCAGAGTTTTATGTGGTTAAAAAGTGTTGCCTGCGTCCATGCTCAGTCATGTCCGAGTCTTTGTGACCCTGTGGACTGTAGCCCACCATGCTCCTCTCTTCCTGGAACTTCCCAGGTAAAGAATACTGGAGTGGGTGGCTATCTTCTACTGCAGGGGGTCTTCCCTACCCAAGGATCGAACTGGCCCTCTTGCCTGGCAGGTGGATTCTTTACCATTGATCCACCGGGGAAGCCCCTAGTTAAAAAGTATTAGTTGGTATAAAAGTCTCAAGTTTTATTATATTCTGTATATCAATTTTCAGTTAAAAACTAGGTAATAGAATTATTTTAGGATAACATCTTTCCCCCTCAGACTTAGAATTTAAAGCTGTTTACAAGCAAATTTTCTTGACCTTAAGATCACTGAGATACATTAAATGTATTCTGTTATAGTAGCCGTGTATTACGGTGAGTATACAATGGCAACCCACTCCAGTACTCCTGCCTGGAAAATCCCATGAGTGGAGGAGCCTGGTAGGCTGCCGTCTGTGGGGTCACGAAGAGTTGGACATTGCTGAGCGACTTCACTTTCACTTTTCACTTTCATGCATTGCACAAGGAAATGGCGACCCACTCCAGTGTTCTTGCCTGGAGAATCTCAGGGACAGGAGAGCCTGGTGGGCTGCCATCTATGGGGTCACACAGAGTTAGACACGACTGAAGTGACTTAGCCGCAACAGCAGCAGCAGCATACA
The DNA here is from genome assembly GCA_006410615.1 of Neotragus moschatus. Taxonomy (NCBI): domain Eukaryota; kingdom Metazoa; phylum Chordata; class Mammalia; order Artiodactyla; family Bovidae; genus Neotragus; species Neotragus moschatus. Next base: position 8,168 of record SJYA01006264.1, on the reverse strand, counting down.
CTAAGTGCACTCACGTATACACACACATCAACACACGAGGAGCACTTGAAAGGTGTAGTTTGTTAGAAGAATTAGGTGCCACACATAAAGAGGTAAGTTTGATCGGTCATCGTGTAATTTCAGTTAGTTCAGTTCAGTTCAGCTCAGTCACTCAATCGTGTCAGACTGTTTGTGACCCCATAAATCGCAGCACACCAGGCCTCCCTGTGCATCACCATCTCCCGGGGTTCACTCACGCTCACATCCATTGAGTTGGGGATGCCATCCAGCCATCTCATCCTCTGTTGTCCCCTTCTCCTCCTGCCCCCAATCCCTCCCAGCATCAGTCTTTTCCAGTGAGTCAACTCTTCGCATGAGGTGGGCAAAATACTGGAGTTTCAGCTTTAGCATCTTTCCCTCCAAAGAACACCCAGGGCTGATCTCCTTCAGAATGGACCAGTTGGATCTCCTTTCAGTCCAAGGGTTTGTCATTTGTATCCTTTCATTTTAAAAAAGTGTGAGGGCTGTAGTGGTGGGTATCAGATGTTATATATCTTTCTGATTGAGGAGCAGCCCACCTGGGTTATTTTAATGACTAGTAGACTAGACTTGTGGCTCAGAGCTGCAGGATCTCCTAAGTACCCCTTTGTCCAGAAGGAGACAAATTGTGACTCGAATTACCTGGTTCTATTTGGGATGGATAGCATCACTATGTATTTTCTTTTGATGCTGTATTTTCAGTTTTGAGTTGAGTTTTTCAAATGGAGTTTTGCTGTCTTTACTTATTTCTTTTTTCTGATTCAATTGTTTGGTTTTTGCTGATGATTCTTAAAGAGAAGAATAACCTGAAAAACATACTAATGGACGGGGTGCTTGATGTAAATCACAAGCAAGAAAACATGCCACGCACCAACCGAAAGGTATGTCCTCGGTCTCACTCTCTGTCTGGTTCTTGTCTTACTATCCAGTCTGTGTGGGGCTGTTGAGACCTTTCACCAGTGCACCATGTAGGTCTGAGTGGCCGTGAGGGTCGTGTAAGCTCCAGAGCGCAGAAGGGAGTTTTGAATTCACCAATTTCCTGGAAGTGCTATGTTCCCTCCCTCCCAAAACAAGGCTGTCTTAAGCTTTCCTTTCCCCTTTAGAGACCCCACGATGGCTCTCTAAGCCGTGACGAAGACCTGGGTCAGGTGATCGAGCTGAAGGAAACCATCAGGAGGAAGTCACGGGAGCAGAGCGAGATAAAGGACCGCCTGGCAGCCCTCTCTGCCCACGTAACAGAGCTGGAGAAGGAACTGGACACGGCCAGGAAGGACCTCCTCAAGTCCAGGGAAGTGAACATGCAGATACAAGGGGACATCTGTGAAGTGAGTGACTGGGCGTGTCTGTCGTCCTGAGGCAGAATGTGGGTCCCTTGTTCTCCCAGTGATCTCATCTTTGGCATGGCTGCGTGAGCAAGAGCAGAGCATGGCGAGAGTGCGACTGGCTGCCTCCCTGCCTCTGCGTCAAGGTCTCTGGGGTAGAAGAGACCTGGTCCAGGTGGTGCATTGGCAGTGGACCAACATGAGGGCGGCCCTGGCGCTGTGCTGCACCCTGAGTGTGGACTCCTCATTTCCACAAGTTCTGGGGGGCCCAGTGTGTTCCTTTGTTAAAAATTCATTCATTCATTCATTCATTCATTCATTTATTGGGGGTATAGTTGCTTTACACTGCTGTGTCAATTTCTGCTGTACAGCAGAGTGAACCAATCACACACACACACACACATACACACACACACACACACAGATATATCACTGGTTTTAGATTTCCTGCCCATTAACTTCACCACAGAGCAATGAGAGAGTGCCCTGTGCTGTACACTAGGTCCTTACTCGTTGTTGACTTGATGCATAGTATCAAGAGTGTATATATGTCAACCCCAGTTTCCCAGCTCATCCCCCTACCTGCCTGTTGAATGTATTCCTGATGATGCTGAAATTTCCTTCTGATTCCTTCAGACTCACTCAGGCGAGTCTGAATGTGGAGCCCATTCTCTCGGAGAGATGGGAGCATGCTGTGTGGGCTCTGCTGAGGCAGCTTGCCTGGCCATCTTCTCTAGTTTTCTGAGGTTCTGCTCCTTGAAGGGATGTGTGACAGTGATACCAGTGGTCAAATAAGTCGAATGGCATTTGCTCCCCCTCAGGTCCTCAGGCCCGAGCTGTGTAACCATGTACAATCGTGAGGTTTCTGGTGGTCGTGTCTGCGGCTGTCATGATTTATGAGAAACTCCCTAATGGTCATTGTGAAAACAGGAGAGTGCTGGGGGCCAAGGACTCCTCCTGTGAGCCTTGCCTCTCCTTTGTGCACAGAGAGACAGCGCCCACCTTGACCCATCCCACCCCCGTGAGACCGTCTCAGAGAGAACCCGTCCAGCACGTGTTACAGCAGGTGTACTTGTTTAGTAACATGGTGTGAGTAATTCTGTGTGAGCACTCAAAACAGAAATATTTGCACATGTTTGTATAACCTGTTTGTACTACTCTTTGGCAACAGGAGGAGATTAGGTGGCAGAGTTTATAATACGTAGAGAATTCTGGGAAAAGCGTTTTTAAGACCTTTCACTTTTAATGTTAGGACAACATCGGTTACTTAGTGAGCACGGAGGGACCTGAAACGGATTTTGAGATGGCAGACAGGAGTCGCACCAGCAGCAAGTTCTGCTCCTGGTTTGAGCATTTCCTACATGCGGTATAAGTGCTTTAGAAGAACTAGGCTTGAGAAGGCCACTCCCAGTTGTGTTATAGTTTGATTTCTGTTTCCACTCATTAATATTCTTACTTTAGTTTTGAGGAAATTGCATGAGATTTTTCTAACTTTTACCTGAGGAGATTAGGCTCAGATCTCCCTGTTGGATCTGTGGAAGGTCCCTCCCTGTTCTGGGTCAAGCCTGCCTGTTTGGTGTAGGAAACAGAGGTCCTCATTTCCTGCCAGATACCTTCCCTCCTGGAATTCTTGCAATGACAGAGTAGTTTAGTGTACTTTTTGTTTGATGTTTGGGTTTATTATGTAGAAAAGAAGCTTGGTAAATCAAGTGGCCAGACAGATGTTAAGACAGATGGGTGTCATTGTGGCAAATGTGACATTTGAGGTAGGCACATTTTTGTTCACAACTCAGAAAACTGCTTTGTCTAGGACTTTAATTTTGAGGACGCTAATTTTATGTTTGATTTGAAACTTAGGATTTAGCCCAGCTTTTTTCCTCTTAAGGGTATCGGAGTATTCTATGACAATGGCTTACCTTTTCTCCTCTGCAATGCCTGGTGTAGGCTATGGCCCAGAAGGTGGACATGGAAAAGAGAGTCACTACACTTGAGAAACTCTATCTCGCTGCACAGTGCGAAGCCATCTCTGTGAACAACCTAGATGATAAAGTTGAAAATGAAATCACAAAGAAAGATTCTATGCATCGACAGGTAATGGCTTTTACTGAACTGTGTCTGACTTTTTCAGTAGTGAATACTGAGGAAGGAAGGGAAAGATCTTTTCATGTGACTCCCATGTTGGAGATAAGTCCCAGTGTAAAGTTCTTAGGACCCTAAAAAACTGCGTTCAAAAATGAGGATGTACATCGTGATAAATCAGCTGTACTGAAAGGAAAGACATTATTTAAAAGTTGAGGGTGACTGTCACTTACAGATTTGAATTATTTGGGATTTGCTTTAACCATTTTGTGGAATTCCACTCCTGACTCTTGTTTTACTTGCCTTGATGTTAGCATTTTTACTGAAAGAGCAGAGAGCAGCAGGGAACTTCACAGCAGCTGGCAGCCTGTTGGGAACTGGGGTCACTGTGACAAAGGCAGGGAAGGAGCTCCAGTCTGATCAGGGTTTGTCCTTCCTGTGGTTTGGTGAGCTTTACTCCTCCTCTTCCTGTGTGGTCTCAGATGATCAAGACTTAACCAGGAAACCAAATATGGCTGCTCCAAAGCAAAGTGAGTCAGTCTGGTGTGTGGTACAGTGTATCATTGGCCCCACTGCAAAAATAAAATACTAGAAAGCCATTGAAAGTTATGATGTGGAATGCTAATTAAGAGCTTTACCATATACAAAATAATGGCTGTAAAAGGCAGATCAGAAAATACTACGTACCATATGCTGTTGTTTTCTGAGGGTTTTAAAGCATCTCTTATTGTTTATGTATGTACATAGAGTAATATGCGCACAGGAAAAATAAGACAGCTGCTTAGAAATAAATGCTAACCTCTCAGGAACCCGAGTGTATAGAGAATTTACTTTTTTTCTTTTTCAAAAAGAATCTGTCTAAATGTTCTACACTGAAAGTTTTCAGAGTAAGAAGATTTGTTAAAAGAATAATCATCCATTTACAAATATTAGTTGAGTGGCATTTCCTCAGACACACTCTGATCAGGTCTGTATTTCAGAGGAGATGAAAGCCATATTTTGGCTTACAAGCCCATGGCCGTCTGCGGTCGGTAGGATTCCCTTCAAATGATGATTCTGGTGATGTTTTAAGAAGGGTCAGTACTGACCCTTAACTTGTCAATAAGAATGAATAAGCTTCTACAGAAACCTGATCTTATTTAATATATAAGAATTTTTTTTAAGGCTTCTTTGGAGACGTTTAGGAAAAGCAAATACTCTGACAGAAAGTGTTCTGCCCACTGAGACCAAGCCCAGGAACACTGAGAGAAAAATTGCCACCATGCAGCTTCCGAAACAGAACTAGTCCTGTAGACACATGCATCTAGGTTTTGTCTCAGCTTACTAAAAATGCAGAGGCTACGCCACTTGGCCTATTTTGATGTTCTGCTCTCCCTTTGTAGAAGGAGGAGAAAGACTGACAGTTGCAGGTGTGCCTGGAGCTGGAAGACGAGCAGCTGCAGCAGATGCTTCTGGAAGTGGCGGCTGAGCTGGCTCCACGGGTGGCTGCGCACTCCAAGGTGCTGCTCTTGGTCCTTTGGGTGTGGGTGGTGGGTGGTGGATGCAGGGAGGGCCTGTTCCCGTACTGTCCCACCACGCCCCTCCCTGTGCTGCTCAGTCCACAAAGGAGCGCAGACGAGGGGGTCATGCTGCCCGTGTGAGATGGGAGCACTCCCTGAGTGTCAGACAGTCCCCACTGCCATGTAATCCCTACATTAATTTCCCTCCAGTTTTGTCCAGTGTTCTGTGTGTCCCCAGGATGCTTCAGGTCCGAATCACTGCTGCTCAGAGTTCAGTCAGCAACTCAAAGTCTAGCAGGATAAAGAACTAGAAAAATCCCATTCTCGTTTAAGAGATGGCCAAAATAGCTCTGTAATGAACATAGTTTTAAGTCTTTTTTCATACATTGTTGACTAAGTCACAGCGGGGCATGGTGCAGACCTGGGGCCCCACTCCCAGTTTGCAGTCCCCAGGAGCCCACGGGTGAGAGGCTGTGTCCAGGAGACGTGGTGCTGCTGGGGACATGGTCCCCACAGCCAGCCAGCCACCTTGACCTTCTGGTGGGAAAGGTGTTGCCCCGCACTTCTGGTGGGCACTGGATGGGCATGGAGAGGTGGGCTGAGCCTGTGCTGGCCTGGCTGTTGGAGCGTTGCCTGGAGCTCAGTGACCGGCTGAGGGGCCAGCAGGTCTCTGGAGGCAGGTGGTGTCCGGTGCTCACAAGCCCTCCCAGAGCAGGGCCACTAACAGCCGTCAGGGGGCACCCTTCTGTTTGTGATCTTCCTCTCAAGGGTTGGTTTCTTCTTTCACTTTGCATCTTTGCTGTCTGTCCCCAGTCGGCCTTGTAGGCTGAACTTTTGTCTTCTGGAAGCTCTGCCACTAAGGAGCCTAAATTGTTCAAACTTACCTCCCAGCTTAGGAGTGTAGAATGTGTGCCCTCGTGTGTCCCGTGCTTGCCACTGCCTGCTGCCCGTGCTGGCTCACCACAGGCAGTCTGAGGAGGGGGCGCCGCAGCCGCAGGTGTGGGGCCTGGGGCTGTGGGGAGCACCTCTCCTCTCACGAGCCGGTCACCAGCACCCTCCATCATGCACGTGTCACACATGAAGCCACGCTGGCTGCATGAGCAGGCGTGCGGGTGTGTCTCCCGTGAACCCGGGGCCAGTGGTCCTCACAGAGCACGGCCCACTTATGGCCCCTGCAGTCACAGCCCAAGTACCGTCAGGACAGGGTCGTTGCGAGTGGAGCTCAAGCTGTTGTTGGCCAACATGTGGAAGAGAGACAGGGCAACATGCCAGATGGGGGCCCAACTGGAGAAGAGAAGGAGCTGCCGTGGGTGGGTGTGCTGATGCAGGGGCCATGTCGGGGCCGGAGACAAGGCTGGGCGCTGCTTTTCTCCGCCACTCCTGTCTCTGCTGTCGAGTGTGCGTGTGTGGCCCTGTCTGCTGATCCAGGCACCCAACCTCGGGAGCAGGGCCAGATGTGGTCACCTGTAGGTGGTGGGCAGGGTCCAGGGGGTCCCCTCGTTCAAGGAGGACACTTGTTGCTCTGACCAGCCAAGCCGGGGAGCTGCTCAGGGTGCAGTTGGACCTTACGAGTACCCCTCAAACAAGCCCGAGGCCCATGAAACTGAAGGCATGGTGCCCAGGTGCGGAGGTGCTTGCCTCGGACGCGGCGCTGGAATCTCACATGCCGAATTGTTGGTCCAGATGTGTGTGTGTGTGTAGGATGGCTGCTCCAAGGCAGGAGGAGAACCGTAGTTGCACTGTGACAGAAGGCCCGCCAGGAAAGGATGATGGTGCAGGCTCGCATCAGAGAGCCCTGAGAGAGGTTTCCCAGAAGGGTTGGCCACACAGCGATACAGACTGTCCAGGAAATGAGTGGGAATCCCAGATCCAGCCTTAGGTGTCAATACTGCTCCCACCAAATCCTCTGTTCTTGGGCCTGGACTGCAGAGCTTCATATGCGGGCTCCCAGGGGCTGTGGTTCTGACTCCCATCATGAGACCTCGTTGAGGCTCCCTCCCTGCTTAGGCAGAGAGCTCAATGTCTCCCGATCAGGGGTGCACTTCCTTCCTTTCAGAACTGCTGCTCAGAGGCTGTTGAGATTGGGATGTTGTTTATTACTAAGCCAATTCAAAGTCAACTTTTGTTTTGCTTTAAAAATATTTGAATGTTGATGTCTTATTGAGGAAGCTGTGACAGGTTTTATTTCCTTGGGCTCAAAAATCACTGCAGATGGTGACTGCAGCCATGAGATTAAAAAATGCTTGCTCCTTGGAAAGCTACGACAAAGCTAGATAGCATATTGAAAAGTAGAAACATGGCTTTGCCGACAAAGGTCTGTATAGTCAAGGCTATCGTTTTTCCAGTAGTAAGGTATGAATGTGAGAGTTGAACCATTAAGAAGGCTGAACACTGAAGAATTGATACTTTTGAATTGTGTTCCTGGAGAAGACTCTGTTTTAATAGAAAATAACCTGTCAACCCACTCCAGTATTCTTGTCTGGAAAATCCGGTGGACGGAGGAGCCTGGTGGGCTGCAGTCAATGGGGTCACGAAGAGTCGGACAGTGCTGAGCGACTTCACTTTCACTTTTCACTTTCATGCATTGGAGAAGGAAATGGCAACCAACTCCAGTGTTCTTGCCTGGAGAATCCCAGGGATGGCGGAGCCTGGTGGGCTGCCGTCTATGGGGTCGCACAGAGTCAGACACAACTGAAGCAACATAGCAGCAGCAGCAGCAGCAGCAATGTGTTTTTTCATGTTTTACGATGGAATATTTCAAACATTCATAAAAGTGGACGGAGTAGTATAATAAATACCCATGACCAATCAATTAGCCTCAGCAATTTCTATCACAGGGCCAATCTCAAATGTATCATTCTTTTGTCTTTTCTCCATTTCTTTTCATACAATAGGTCCTAAAACATCTTTTTAAACCATGAAATTGGTGCTCGTTTTGTAAAACACAGACTGTCCAACTTTGTTATTACATTTAAAAATTGCTTGAGGTAATTATTTTCCATTTTTGAATATGAATTTTCATTTTGGAAAAGACCCTGATGCTGGGAAAGATGGAAGGCAGGAAGCGAATGGATGAGAGGATGAGATGGTTGGATAGCAGTTCTGGGAGTTGGTGATGGGCAAGGAAGCCTGGAATGCTGCAGTCCATGGAGTCGGACAGTCAAACATGACTGAGCAACTGAAATGAATATGAATTATCATTGGAAGAAAAGCTATGGCCAACCTAGACAGCAAATTAAAAAGCAGAGAT